>OY748297.1:8978546-9210823 GCA_963556515.1 Nudaria mundana
CATTCACTTGCAAAAAGCGAACAGCCCTGGCCATCGCAGAGGACTTGCCTTCGGCGTTCGTTCAGAAAGCTGGCCATCCAGCTGCACAGTTGAGGAGGTAGACCATATGCCGGAAGCGCGAAGCATGCCAGACTCTATCGAAGGCTTTGGCGATGTCCAGGCTAATCGCCAAGGACTCGCCGTGCCTTTTTGCAAGACCATCAGTGAAAGGGGTGTAATATTCCATACCTAAAACTGATCTCGCCAGCAATCGCAGAAGCGCTACCCGAGGGAGCCTTTCCTACAAAGCAGCGCTGGCTCCAGGGCACGGACGCATATAATCGCGTAGACCGTCCCAATCTGCTGACGAGTAGTGCCATAGTCGTCGTGACATTTGTACAGCACGTGCAGGAGGTGATACCTTCATGCCAGCGTGAACACACAGTGGTCGGAACTACCCAATGGGGCTCCTACTGACACACTGTACTGGGCTGGGCGATTCGTCAGCAGTAAATCCAGCAGAGCGGGCGCGTGATCTGACCTGTCTGGTATCCGGGTGATCCCGCATACCATCTGGGTCAGACGTGGGAGAGAGCGAACACGTGGGCGGCCCTACCCGCATGATCAGTCTTGAGGGACCCCAGCCATTCAATGTGATGGCCATTGAAGTCCCCCAGAAATACTAGGTCAGCGTTCGGGAACCGCACCTGTGCTTCATCAGCCGTCTCGCTGAGGTACTGGAAGAGCTTTGTTGTCTCAGAATCCCCTGTGTGGGAACGGTAGACGCACACGTAGATCTGGCTCATAGAGCCATGGTCTACGTGCAGCCAAAGGACGGAATTGGAGGGGTTCTCTAGGCAGCGCAACCGGCGGCAACAAACATCCGCCCTAACGAACACGCACACCCCGGCTTTGTCTCGAAATTGTTCCTCGATGACATAGCCGGAGTAACACAGGTAAGACGTGTCGTCAGGGCGGCGTATTTGTGTCTCCGTGAGGACATCACAGCGGGCCGTGCCGTCTCAAGGTGATGGTGGACGGCATCGAGGTTCGCATGGAGTCCACGGACGTTAGTGAACTCCACCTCGAAAAGGAAGTTGTGAGGTTTCCTAGGGCCGCTGTGAAACGTTTACTTTTTTTTTGTTGCACTGCCATTGTAGATTTTGAAGAAGAAGAAGCGTGAAGACAGGGCGACATCTGGTGCAGCAGTAAGTGACAAAGCGCAGGGGCTAGCTTTGTCTAGAACCGTGTGGTTAGGTTGGAGCCGACTCGCCAGACGGAAGGGCTCCCAAACCCCGCCCTGATGCAAGGCCGCCGCTACCCAACACCGGTTACCACCCGGAGCGGCAATCCCACATCCGGATTATGCGCAACATGTGGGGCAGCCTCCCTGGGGTGGTTGGTCCCAGGCGGGCCCCATGACTGTGTTGCGGGCGGCCGCGGCAACGCCGTTGCTAAGGGTCTCCCTGGCCGGCGAATCGACCCACACCACCCACACTAGACTCCGTTTCGCCCCCACTGGGTCCCATGCCTGCTGCACCATACATCGCCCCGGGCCCGGCGGTTGCAACTGCTGAACCCCTAACGCAACCCAGCCTGGGCTGGGTACTTGGGGGGCTTTAGCACAGCTGCACGGTGGTACCCCCCCGGACCAACACTGATGTACCACCTGGTATCCACGTAGGGGCCGAAGCCACTCCATAGGCACCATAAATTAACGAGCCTCGTCCCGTTGATCAGCAGGTGCGCCACTAGCAGGTGAGGTCGCTGGGGCCCTAAAGATGTTGGTAGAGCCCCTTGCACCCATATTTATTGTTTACCCTATTTATTTATTGTTTTATATGTATCTTAAATATGAAGTTTCTCGGTTAACACTGGACTCACTGGGTTACGTGTTACTACAAAATTGCTTCAAACTTTTGGCGTATGGGAGTAATTTAGGCATTAACTGTTTACAAATACTTAATGCCGGTAATAATAGCGTTATTTATTTTGTAAATAGTTACGTTAAAATTGGGCAATGTGTTACAAGGAGCAGTTTTATAAGCAAACATTACCTGAGATTGACAAGTTAGACTAATAGTTATTTTACTTAAAATAACCAGTTGGTTATTTCTTTACGGCCTCTGTTTAACTAGTCTCATAGCTAATAGTTGGGATTTAGTTACTTTGATTGATTAACGGAGGTTATAAATACGTTCTCTAAACCTTTCCCTCTTTACTTATTTAGTAATCAAGATAGTTAAAGCCTTTGTGGTAAAGTAATTTTATTACATATCATGGTAATTGTATTACCACTATAAATTATTTGATCGAGCGTAATTTATTCTAACGAATGTTGTAATTTGGCAAATCAAATCCAGTAGGTGTCCTTGATTAGCATTTGATTCCAAATATTATAATACCTTACTTGTTTACGACTCATGTGTACTCGTATCGTAACGTTCATTCATAACAATCTAAGGAGGACCCACCTGATGCACCAGCATTGACGAAGAATACGTTAGCTGGAGAATGAAGGACAAAATTCCATTTTTCTTTTATCTCGTTACGAAGTGACTGATAGCACCTGTCTACCTCCTTTGAAGTCCAACGTTGTATGATCTTTTAGACCACTTTGATACGATTGGACCTTCAAACATTTTAACGAAGAATTGAAAGGAGGATTGGACTAATAATAGCCTTAGTGTAGAGCAGAAACTTACAAAACCACTCCACCTAAACATATGTTCTGTATGAAGTGACCTACTAGACGGGATTTAGTTGCGTCTGTTGCCTGCTAAAACTTTCCAACATATAGGTATAAATAAATACTAGTCTATAGCGATAACTTCCATAATCATATTCAATACATAGAGTATTATTAATATCAATAAAACAACCTCACATCAGATCCCTCAATGACTCAATTATTGGACATATAAATGGACGCACAGTTCTGCAGATTGCAAATATATAGCGTGTACATTACAGCCATACATTGTGGGCATAACGACGGGTATATTGAAATGTATGACTTTATAAGAGATAAATAGGTCAAGTGGTATCACCAATGACATATAACGTTCGATTTAATTAGTCTGAATGTTTCCATTATTCAGTTACCAGTAGAATTTCGATGCCTACCATTTAATTACGTTGGTGCCTTAGCGACACGAGAAGCGAAATTAATCGCGTGGTGATACCCATTTGTATCGAAGTGTCTATTGATTGTTTGCCTTCGAGACGCTGGAAATGAAATCACTAAGTACTCTCCTAGATAATATAATCTATCAATAATAGAATCAGTCAAATGTAGAATCTGTCAGAAGTAGAATCTGTCAAATATCGCCCAAACGAGCAATTCATATAAAAAATTGTGTGAGTTGATTACTTACATAATTTTGTTTTCATTGTCACAGATTAGAATAGGTACCTGAGTAGGTATAGGTTGGAAGTTCATTTCTCTATCTATCTCGTAGCTAATCAAAAGATCTCAAATGAATAAATAAATACCAACATAAGATGAACTTCGTGATTGAGGCCATGCACACTTCTCGGTAGCGGCCAAACTAGTTTGTATGGAAGGAGTAAAACTCGTAACGTGCACAGAATGGCCAAGAATATTAAACGCCTTCTAAGGAACGCACGCGGACAATTAAATGAACGCGTGGTTTAAATGGCTTCCAATTTTCAAGATACTTGTTTCAAAAATGTATTATTTAACCTATAGATTATATGCTTAATTAAGCATAGTCACGGCATTAGAAATCTAGGAAGTGATGGGACAATAAGCAATCCCCTGGATGCACATGACAATGGCGTACCTACTCGTATAATGCCTGCACCCCGGGGATATAGCGTGATTGTGCATATAAAGTATATGCACACTCTTGTAATACTTTTATAAGTAGAAACACAAAAAATACACGTCAAACATTGACACAACAAACGACTTCAAATTACCGAAATGGGACCAAATAATTGGGAAGTAGTTTATAGTAGAATTCATTAAAAAAAATTGGTTAACCTAGTCCAAAGTTATGAGGTAACAAACATAAAAAATAAACATACAGTCAAATTGAGAACCTCCTCCTTCTTTGGAAATCGGTTGAAATAAGGACTTAGGTACCTAAATGATAAGAAGAACCATGAAATTGTTTCTAAAATAGAAGAGAACGAATCGTCTACAATTCCTGAATGCAAGATTAACTTTATTTTTTCTTGTAGATGAGAACCTACTTTTAGATAATAATTAATCAAATTTACGATGAAGGTCAATAAGTGCAAATATTTGTTAATTATACGTAGGTATACAGATATCGATATCTGTATAATTTGTAAAGGTGACATTGCTTAGTTAGCTACTTTTTTTTGTTATAAATTAGATATACGTAGGTATATCTAATTTATAGTTATTTATAGTATTAAAGTTATTCGAATTAATTCTAATGAAATTTAAATATCTTTGTATATCTTGACGAGGCTCTCAACACATCCTTGCTGGTAAATATTGGTAAATTAATGTTGACAAACTTGTAGCCGAATATATTGGGCAAGAAAATGTCAAACTTTATATTGTTTGGAATATATTTCTACGGCGTAGATATAGCCATACTTCTGGAAACACGGGCTGATCTATGTAAGTCAATTATTATATGTTGTGTGTTCATAGCCATAGCACCTACCTATTAATGAATTGTGATAAATTTAGATACCTGCAATTTCTCAAAATAATTTTATTGACTCCAAATTATTGAAAAACTGCAGGCATAAACATGGACAAAGACTTGCTGGCCTTAAACAATTTCATGATTGAGAAGGGTATGGGTGGTCAACCTTGGTGAACGTATGCGCAACGAATGCGAAAATCTGACTTTTTAATTCCAGTTCTTATCATTTATTTACTGAAAAGTTTTCCAAAGCTGGAAGCCAAACAAACTATTATTAAAACTCAGTCTTAGTACAGTTTCTGATTGGCATCTTTATAATTTCAAGAATTAATAAAGTACATATTTGGTTAGTCTAGTTTATTTTCATGTTTTATTGAGGTTTACATCTATATTTAAGATAGCATCTTATATTTACCTATTTGATAGTTAATCTAAAGTACTTGTAGTTACCAGATATACAAGTTCTAAGAACACATTTAATTTACGTAACGTATTTACTTAAGTAACATACCAGTGTTTTCCCATTAAATATACCTACCTACACATGCAAAAAGCAATCAAGACAAGAATTACTTAAGGTAATTGTCATTATCTCAAATTATCTGTCTAGCTATAAGCACTCAAAGCTAAAAAGTCAACGTCATGTTTTTGTTGCATTTGTGTGCGCAAGTCATAATTACTTTGCTTCCAAACACCGAATATCTCGACATAATTGCACAAAGTTTCAGGACGCCAATTTGAGAAATGTCGTAACATACACGTACTATTAGGGTATTATTAACTTTATCCTGTAGATTTCAAGCTTCAGTGTTCGGTATAAAACCAGTAGCAAATTTTCACAGTAAGGATTTCCCCTTTTTAAGCTACGTCTAAAATATACGAAAGCGACACAAATAAAAAAGGTAGGTGCACTCCGCCGCCCACTGCAGTGCAGGAATGAATACATTTTGCCTGCGACGATTTAATTAAGCTCTTTTTGCATTCTCTTACAACTGACTCAGTCAGATTAGTCCGTAGTTTTATACCTACCTCCAAGTAATCAATGAGTTCACAGAATTGTTTAATTTGATCTTAACCTTTGAATAGTGCCGGAAATAATTGGCTTAGAGCTCTATAATTTTTTCGTCGTCATTATTTATATAAGAAACCCACGTGTTAAAGCTATAACAGGATGTTTGAAACATCAAATTACTGCGCTAAGTACATGCTTCATTTCCTATAAGATATTATTTGTGAGTACATTCGTGTTTGTAGATAAGCCGACTGGGCGTGAACTCTCGGGGCTCAGAAAGCGTTATTTTCGTAATATATTAATGTGAAGTGCTCGTATTCTCATCGCAAGACGAGAGGGCCGTGTTATTTTTGAAAATGACTCCATCACTCACAGATAACGTGTCGGGGCGTCACAAAAAATCTTCTAATGCTTCGTTATTACATGGCACGTCCAATTTTGTGGTTACTAAATATTATTTCAATGGGTTTACTGCAATAATTAGTTACAATACGATTACGATTAGATTCAATTTTTTTTGTTTGGGTAGAGTCGTTCGTCATTCTGAGAAATTAAAAAAGAACTGGTTCGGGCTATACCTATGATAAATCAGTCTAATGGTATGAGGTGCGAATTCAGTGCCTACTAATTCCAGTACAATAAAATTGTTTTTAATTTTATACTGTTTTATTGAGATTAAGGAATGTTTAAGTCAGTTTTAAATTGTATATTTATTTATACAATAAATTGTATCTTACAACAAATTTATTAATAATTTTATAACGGTGGTTTATCTTAATAAATAATAATTTAACATCGTGCAAATGAAGATTGGTAGGTACTTTGCAGTCATTGAGTACCATACAAATGTGAAAACGTAATGGATTGTTGTGCTTTTGCGTCTGAATATCCACAATGATACAATAATGTGTTGGTTTTAATTAGTTGTGTTCAAGAAAGGCACGACGGGGTCGTTCGAATTTGGAATTTACCAATCAAGGAAAGTTACGAATTCTACATTGGCTGAACAAAGACTGAGAATACATTTTGAAAGCAATGAGTATGCAATTTTTATTTTACAATATAAATCTGTTCGGTGCTGACGTCACCCTAAACCTAACTCCACACGTTAGCAGACGGCATCTTCGGATGCGTGTCTGCCAACGTGTAGAAGAGGGCACAAATGATACAATACCTACTATATACGAGCAAATATCCCCCTCTACGTCGTGTAGCTAGCTTACGGCATAAAAGGTAGACCTCAATTTGGTTCCCTTCATCTACGAGTAGTAAGATCAGAGCATCAACTACTTTCAAAGAGCATCTCCTATGAAAGTAGACGATGGTCGAAGGCCTCCTAAGATCAGTCGGATATCAATGTTATTTGTAAAAAAGGACTGTAATTCTGACAATAAGTACATAATATAGGTGTTGAGAATTAAAATGTTCAAAATATACATAATAATATAATAAAAATATTTATTATATATCGTTAAAAAAATCCTCCGCGTCATTGCCGACTGGGAAGGTTCCCAGAATGCTGGCTGTGTTGCCACGTTGGATGGCGATACTTATTCTTTGGGCCAGAAAATAGCCAGCCTTCTGGTCCTGAGCAGCATTAAGTACCTCAATTGCTATACCCTCTTTCTTTGGGTTTAAATAAAATAAAAGTGTCAGCAAGACTGAGTAGGCATGCAAAGAATAAGAGCATGCGTTATTGTACTCGTATTATGTACTTGTGCGTTGGTCAATGAAGCATGTGTATTGTATATCGGTCACACAATAAAGGAGCTTTTAAAACATCGTGTGGTATCTTAGCCGCTATTCAGACGGTCGTGTTACGCGTTGTTTTGAAAGCGCATAGACCGATTACGATTACGTTTCCAGCGAAGTGTCGACTTCAAGTTACGTTTTATACCGTCATTTGAATCTCTCGCTCGGATGTTTGGTCCGAAACGCTCGTTCATTAGCATTTTATGACTGATACGACCGATAAAACTGTAATAAGACGCAATTCAGCGGGTCATATGATGTGATAGACGTCCCGGCCCGTTGGCACACTGGAGGAAGTAACCAATCAGTTATTGGTTCATAGTCATTCTGAGTCCCTCAATAGTTTCCATTGTACATTTCTGATTTGATTTTGGTAGCACGTATTCAAATTTTATAGGCATTGATTTTATATAAACGGTGTCGTAACGTGTGTCAGTCAAATATTTTTACCGACGAACTAAAACTAAACAGGGGAGTTTCTTATATTTATTTTTATTTTATTTTAATATTTATATTAAACCTACTTAAGTGACTCTTTCCTGAAGTAGGTACTCGTTTTACTTGCTTTGTAAACTCTGATGCTTGGAAGTGGAACTCATCTGTCTCACATGTTCGCTTTTCGAATCCGTGATACTGTTGCATGGTTCTCTCACCGCACTGCACCAAAAACTGCAGTCAGATTCCCCTTTATTATTATCACAAACATAATCAAAACTGAAAAAATTATTAGTACTGCAATCATGTTGCATCGCATGTGTTTAATATAAGTAAGTACCTAATGTTTGTAGAACAAAATGAACCATGGATATTGTACTGTATAGGTATAGGTATAAAATGAATGACAGTCAGTCATTAATTTTGATCACATTCTTAAGCCAAGTACACCTATCTATTAATGTAAATTTACAAGTGATACACAGTCAAATGATGCTATTAAACACACTTGGAAGCGATTAAGAGATCCGGCTATAGACTTGTGATACTCAAAGTCAAGGCTCGGGCAATGACAGGTGAAAGATTTTCGTGCGCCATCTGGCGTTGACATCAATTGTCCACGCTTTGATCAATTCTGAAGAAGCTCACTCCCTGACTAGACATAAAGTTACACAGACTAGGGGCGCGGACGTTCGTAAACTTTTTTAGAATGTCTCTTGACAAAACGCGAATCGTAAAAGTAATTGGTACCCATTCATATTAATAGATACGAGGACTAGGCTATAAAACAGAGATTGTCATCGCTACTTGTCCAATATCAATGAGAATAGGTGATCACGATGTAATAATTTCTTTTTGTTAACCGAACAGTAGTTATTGCCTATAAATCTAGTAATATTTTATGGATACAAAATGTTGGTTTGAATATTTAATGGCTTTATCGTTTCAACATAGTAGTAGAGCGTTGAAATGAGTACTGATTACTGCAATAATCGCAAATAAAGGTATATACTCGTAATATCACATTCTATCGTAAGAGATTAATGAACAGATGCGTTGCGAATATTTTTATATCTTGCTGTTATGATATAATATTAGTTATGTATATCTCAACGGCGTTTCCCCGATCAGTATAACAGATAAATAGAAAGGACATTAAGGCTCACAGCTGTCGCTCCATCTCCTCGGGGACTCAAGCAATTTTCTTACCCTTAGTTTAATTCGAATCCCGAAAGGTTTTCCTTCGAATATTTATTATTATATCTTTATTAACGTACGCCTTCACGTTTTGTTTCGTTTATGGCAAATAAGATTTGTGCACAGTCTTAACTGCACTCTTAGTCATTGTGAGACTATTAATGTAGATAGAGAGAGATTTGATATACTATTAATGTACCTAATCTATTCGCAAGTTTAAAGTAAGGTACATATTCATATACTACTCAAGTTATTTTCTAAATAAAATTTTAAAATTAATTAACTCGTATAAAACTTCAATCCAGAATTTCCAAATCGTTAAGTTAACATTACCTCATTAGGTTAACATTGAGTCGTTAAGTTAACCAAATGAAGTAATATATTCTCAGTTCATAAAAAAATGTTATCTAACTCACCATGCGTAATCATAATCAAGCAACAATAACAATTTCTTTAATATGAAACAAGTACAACACATTATAAAATATTTATTGAGTAATTCTTGCCACCAAATGCCTTGTTATGAGTATCAAGCTTTAAGTGTTTACGTAAATAAATCTTTTTTACGGATAATAAAAACTCTATAGGTTGTCGCTGTCACGATATTTTTAAAACAAAAATGGCTAATTTTAATTCTTGCTTTCTGTATTTCGACATCAAATAACAGAAATACGTACCTAGGTATCTAATAAACCCCTAATTACAGGAAGATGAGTGCTATCATATATTTTATTCAAACCCTCTCCTCGTTGTTTATATCAGCCATATTTTGAGTCAGAATGCAATATCGTAACGTAATTTAAAACGAATTAGTTTACCCCTGTCGAGCTACTAAATTTGAATAGGTGCCTCATGGATGCTCGCGCCCCATTCTATAGGTACGATGCTTTAAAAAACAAAGGGAGAAATGTTGTTATATTTTATAATTTGTACCCCGCCCTAGCCGTGCTGGGAAGCGCAAATGGTTTTTAGAATAGACCCCCTAATGTATAAAATGTCTATCTTGGTACCTATAGAGTTTTTGCAAAATAATAATCCAACCTACTGTGGTATTTTTTTTCCGATAGTGCAATAAAAGTAGGTACCTACTGTTTGGTTTTAAATACTCAATAGTTATGAAGAGCAACTAAAGGTTCAGGGTAACACTTATTAAAGTCAGTTATGAAGGCTATAACTTAAGTCTAGATTGCTTCTAAAGTCGCATTATACTGCCAGATTCGCAGGCAATGGACAAAGCCTGTGAGCAAAAACGTAGCAATAAACACACGGCCACGCTTTTCAATAAAATAAACTATAATGTAGTAGTACTTATAAACTGTAAAATTAAATAGCTTTAGGGCCTCAGTGCAACAGTATTGCTATTATTATTTACCATATTCAAGTGCAAAATGTTTCCAATTACAAAACTAAATCCCAAAAACAAATTACTTGCAAACCACGTTATCCCCCGGAGATTCACCCCACGGTCAGTCTGACCGAAAATGGCGGCTGTTGCTAATAACTCCCTCACTGATAGGGCGGGGCAAAGGGGTGTTATGGGGTTACAAACATGCAAATTTAATTTGCTCGTATGCAACACAGGCGGTCTACGCCGACGAAGCTCGTTAATTCCTTCATTGTACACTTATTAATTCAACAATATAGGGCGGGGTACAAATTATAAAATATATGGACTTACAATAATTTTCTATATCAGCTCAGTGCACTCTGGGCGCATAAATTGCTTTTATTGAAATTTAATGCGGGTGGATATTGTATACTTGATGCATTGCCTTTTGTGAATATTATCTATCTTTCTTATTTGTGTTTGAATGTTGGTCAGTAGACTGATAGGAAAATTCTCTTAAAACATAAATTTATATAAAAATCTAATTTATGCTTTCGATTGTCGGCAGTTGGTGGAACTTATAGTAATACATTTTTGAAAAAAAAACTCACTTGTATACCATTCCACAAATATTTGTGGAATGGTATACAAGTGAGTTTTTTTTCAAAAATGTATTATATAAAAATCCTTAAGATGAGTCTTCTTGATTATGTTTTCTGTAGTTGCACTACTGTTAACTGTTTTTAAATTGAAGTAATCCTTTCTTCACATAGTTTAAATAAAGTTTAATTTGATTAAGAACATAATTAACAAAACTGGGGTTATAGTCAACCAACCGTTTTTTAATCATAGTTTCAAATCAAAAGAAATGAAATAAACGTTGTGACTAAAGTACCGAATTCGAATGTATGCACCTATTTTTGGTTGTGGTAACTGAGTTCATATTTGATTGTACAGTATCATAGCTCATAAGCAGCATATAGATATAATATAGAATACTAATTATAAATATTAAAAAAAAAGAAGTATTTTACCGATTATTGCATGTGACAGAGTTTTTTTATTATCTAAGGTCAATATCTGTAAAACGGTTTAATTAAACTCATTTTTTCACACATAAAAATAAATAATATATCAAATGTAAGTTTTAGCTTGTCCTAGTCGTTTCAAAGCTCATAGAGGCTACCCTGTTATTTTCATAGGTAGTTTGTAATTGTCAGTTTAAAGCGTTTTAATTACGGAGCCGCAATTCCAAGGGTGTAATGCGCCCTTAAGGGCACAACGACATAGGCCTCGCTTATGTGCTTGTAAACTATGATAGAGCTCTACGTTCCTCGCATTTGGGTGTTTAAAAGGCCAGTTTCGTGTTTGTATTACTGTGTTAAATAGATACTTCGTTTACACGGTAAATTATAATAGGTAATAATTTAAGTCTTTACGGGTACTTTGTTCACCATGTTAAATAATTTACTACGACGAGGGAAGCCAAATAAGGTGAGAATTAACATTCGGATATAGAAAACAATACTTAAGAAACACCTAATATGTATAATATTTTAAGGTGTATTTAAATTATGTAGGTATATATTTAATTATTAATTAATAATAATAATAATAATAATGGCAACACTGCTAAGAACAAGTCACACTTTTTTCTTACTCTCAATTTTATTCAAATATTTTACGTATAAATACTAATATAATTTCGACCAATACCATTTTAAATCAATATACACATATTTCGAAATAGAAAAGAAAAACATGAAAAAAATCAAGAACATGAAATATCCAGAAAATCTAAAACCATTGACAGTTTGACATAATATATACTGTCACTGTGCTATATGCATAATGAGTGAAAATAAATTAAATCAAGAAAAAACAAAGAGAAGAAGTAAAAGGAATGTTGACCAGAGCACGTGCCAAGCAAACAGCACTTACACCATCCCCGGACTCGTCGCACAGCTCCGCCTCACAGTCGCCGACAATTGTGGCTACTGGTGAGGCGTCGAGCTCAAGCAGCGATGAGTTTTTCTCCCCACCGACGTCGCCTCCACCTGTACGTCGGCAGGGGAGAGGCCGGCCACCGACTGGCTTAGGACCCCGAGGCCCTCCGGCTTCGATTAGGGACCCCGCTACCGGTGGTAATGTGCACCGCATTCGATGGAGTCTCTCTATGAACGAAAACGTGATGCGGGCATATTTTGTGGCTACAGAGGGAGGAATTAACCTCACTGCGTACCGTGTCCGCATGCTGCCCCTGTTTCAGGTACTTGAACCAGATGTCAACGTAACAGCACAACGCCTATCGGATCAGGTGCGCGCCATACAACGCTGTCATCTGTTGGATGACGCCGCACTTGAGAGGCTACGCTTAGAAGCATGTAACAGTATCATCCCTTCTTCATTACATAGTAACCGTAACTCCACTACAGTAGAAAATGAAATACCTCCCGTCTTAACAGTTAATGAAGAAGTAAATGATGCTGCTACATCTGTAAGTATCCAGTGCAATGATGAATTAAGGAGCGTTTTGGAACAAGCGATTGGTGAGTTTAGATCTGTCCCTATTCAGTGTAGACCGCGGCTTCCACGTTTGCCTACGCATAGAAAAAATATAGCGCTAGTGTGTGCCCTAGACTCGATTTTAAAATCTTATTTTCTCAATTGTGATGATCTCACTGATGCGCATTCAATCCTGTATTGTGCGGCTGTTACAGTATGTCGAGTAGCTGGTGTTAAATTTAATAAGCAAGAATCAGCTGCTCGACCAAGACCTACAGTACCAGCTTGGCAATGCAGGATTGAACGTCGCATTACCGAGGCTAGGGTGCTCATAGGCAAGCTACACTGCTTCAGGACGGGCAATACACGCCCGAGAGTCATGCGCTTCGTGACCCGGGCATTCGCGGGAACTAACGTGAGTCCCCGTGAATACTCTGTACGGGTCACGGAGCGCATTGATTTCCTGAAGCAGAAAATCTATGCGTGGGCAAACCGTATAAGGCGATATAAAAAGAGAGTAGACAGATATACACAAAATCGCTTGTTCCAAAAAGACGAGAGGTGGGTATACAGAAGGTGGGAGCGACCTGATTCAGATGTGACTGATGGGAGTCTACCTGATGCTGATGCTACAGTTGCCTTTTGGAAAAACATTTGGTCGACACCCGTCAGTCATACGCAGGGTGGGTGGATTGGGGATGTAGAGCGGGCGTGTGAACCAATACAAGCTATGGAACCTATAACCATATCGGAAGATGATATTGGTTGTGCAGTTCGTTCGTTACCAAATTGGAAATCAGCTGGACCGGACGGACTGCACAACTTTTGGCTAAAATGGTTCCGTAGCTCGCACGCCTGCTTGGCATCTTGCTTCCAGTCATCCCTTGAGTTAGCGTCGCTTCCATCTTTTATGACTACCGGAGTTACTCACCTTCTTTATAAATCTGGTGGTACCACAGACCCCAAAAATTACAGACCCATTACTTGTTTACCAACTATATACAAACTTTTTACATCTATTCTGAGAGTCAAAATGTATTCACATATAGAAAACAACAATATATTGTCCATCTCTCAGAATGGATGTAAAAGTGGGGCACGTGGTACTAAAGAGCTCCTTATTCTTGACATGGCTGTTTGTCAGCAGGTACGTCGCAACCGAAAGAACCTTGCGACATGCTGGATTGACTACAAAAAAGCGTATGATTCTGTACCTCATACATGGCTTCTAAAGGTGCTGGAGTTGTATAAAATAGATGCAACTCTGTGCACCTTTTTGAGGTCATGTATGAGACAATGGAATACGGTTTTGGTTTATCCAGGATGTCGTCAGATTCTAGGAGGTGGTGTACCAATAGGGATCGAGAGAGGAATATTCCAGGGCGATAGTCTGAGTCCGTTATGGTTTTGCCTAGCACTGAATCCTCTCAGTACGCTACTAGAGGGTTCAGGGTTAGGCTATCGGATGCGGAGAGGGGGTCAAATTTTATCCCACCTTTTTTACATGGATGACCTAAAGTTATTTGCCCCTAATGGCCCCGAATTGATGGCTTTACTAAAAGTTACTGAAACTTTTAGTAAGGCTATCAGTATGGAGTTCGGGGTAGATAAGTGTGCGGTCATGCATGTGAAAAAGGGCGGGATTGTGGAATCTGAAGGAGTCAGTCTTTCGGATTTCACACAATTTGAGTCGCTCTCCGCAACCGAAACCTACAAATATCTAGGTATGTCCCAAACTCTGTGTATTGCTGAGATTGACATGAAACGGACGTTACAGGACCGTTTCTTTGGCCGCCTGAAGAAAGTATTGAAAAGTCTCTTGTCAGGCGGTAACAAGGTACGGGCTGTTAACGGCTGGGCCATGCCAGTCTTAGTATACTCTTTTGGCATACTTAGATGGACTCAGACCGAATTAGAAGCTCTGGATAGAAAGGTACGTTGTCTATTGACTTCATACCGAATGCACCACCCACGTTCGTCAGTAATGAGGTTGTATATCCCACGGAAATGTGGAGGTCGAGGATTTTTAAACGCTAAGAGTCTCCATAACCGTGAGATATGCAACCTTAGAGAGTACTTCTTACAGGTGGATGTGGGTCTGCATCGAGATGTCGTGGCAATTGATAACGGACTGACCCCACTCTCCCTAGCTAAAGAGAACTGGCGCAAACCGGTAATACTAGGTGTATCTGATCGCAAGGAAATATGGAAGAGCAAAGAGCTTCACGGTCGTTTTTATCGGGCTCTACACGGGCCCGATGTTGATTTTACAGCTTCCATATCCTGGTTACGTTTCGGTGATCTCTTTGGAGAAACTGAAGGTTTCATCTGTGCAATCACTGACGAAGTTATGATGACGAATAACTATCGGAGATTTATTGTCAAAGATGGGACGCTAGACATCTGTCGGGCATGTCATCGTCCCGGAGAATCTTTAAGACATATTATCTCTGGTTGTTCCCGTCTTGCGAACGGTGAGTATTTGCACAGACACAACCAAGTAGCCAGGATTATCCACCAACAACTTGCTCTAAAATATAACCTTGTTGACTTAGAGATACCTTATTACACGTATGTGCCCGACCCAGTTCTTGAAAATGGCCATGCTACATTGTATTGGGATCGGTCTATTATCACTGATAGGACTATTATAGCCAACAAACCAGATATAGTGATAATAGATCGATTAAAACGCCTTGCAATAATTGTCGATATCACTGTGCCGCATGACGAGAATCTCGTGAAAGCAGAAAAAGATAAACAAATTAAATATTTGGACTTAGCTCACGAGATTGTCGACATGTGGGATGTGGATTCGGCGATTATTGTTCCGATAGTCGTATCTGCCCATGGTTTAATAGCCAAGAGCCTCGACCACCACCTACAGAGGCTCGCGTTAGGCAGCTGGGTCAAGGGCTTGATGCAGAAGGCGGTTCTGTTGGATACGGCCCGTATTGTGCGGAAGTTCCTATCTCTGGAGCCCTAATCACCGGTAGCTTGGTCACTGTACTCGATACCGGTGGGTCACTATTTTTTATATTTTTAAATATATTTGTGTTTTTTATAAGTTTATTTAAAAATATAGTAAATATGTAATAAAATGTAATAAAGGGAATAATAATAATAAATAATAATAATAAACTGGCAACTCTGAACGTCTCATACATCATTTTCATTCTTAAAATATTTTAATATTTTTATTTATATATTATTACCTAAATTTATACAATTACTTCAGATTTCATAATAATATCAGCAAAAAGTCAATTCATAAAGGATTTTATAATATTTTAGAACTTTAGAACAATAAACATAGACGAAGATTTGACACATGTCATTCAATGAATTCAAAAATATCAACATCACATTCAATATTATGGCCAAACAATATGAAGTGATTGTGAGATGCAAACAAGAGCCAGAAGCAGAAATGCGTAACCACCACCCCCGGACTCATCACTTAGCTCCGCCTCGCAAGCGTCGGACCGCACACCTGCGACACAAGTGCTTGCTGAGGCGTTGAGCTCATCATCAAGTGATGAGTATTTTTCTCCGCTGACGTCGCCAACACCTGTACGTCGTCGAGGAAGAGGCCGGCCGCCGACCAGTTTGGGTCCCCGAAGTGTACCAGCTTCGAGTAGGGTCCCCACTACCGGCGGTATTGTGCACCGCATGCGATGGACCTCATCCATCAATGAAAACGTCATGCGGGCATATTATGAGGCTAGAGATGGGGAAACCAACCTGACTTCGTACCGTTCAAGGATGCTTCCTTTGTTTCAGGCTCTTGAATCAACAATGACCGTTGCCGTCCAACGACTATCGGATCAAGTACGGGCTATCCAACGATGTAAGTTGTTAGATCAATCTGTGCTTGATCGACTACGCCTGGAAGTATTATCTACTCGTACAGCTCCTGTGGCAACGAGAGCACCGTCACCTGTGACACAGACGGTTGCTACAAGTGGGGCGTTAGCGGAGCCCGCACTCGACGTGGGAAATGATACGAGTGATACATCTATCCAGGTAAGCGAGCAATTGAGGAGTACTTTGGGAGATGTGATCTCGCAGTATAGGTTTATACCTAATTCTAGACCGTGGCTACCACGCTTGCCAATGCATAAGCGAAATCTGGTGTTGATGGGAGCCCTGAATGCATTGCTAGAGCCGTACTTACGGACTAGCAGTGATTTGCTTGATACTCACTCGATTCTTTACTGTGGAGCCATTGCCGCTTGTCGTGTTGCACGCGTTAAATTCCCCGAAGTTAACCGTGCACCACGACCGGATGGTGTTCCCGTATGGCAGGCAAGAATCGAGCGACGTATCGGCACATTTAGGACTCTCATTGCAAAGCTTGTCTCTTTCAGCCGGGGAAATTGTCGTCCCCGGGTCATACGTTTCGTGGCTCAGGCATTTGCTGGGACCGGTATTCGTCCCCAGCAATACTTAGCCAATGTCACGGAACGTATTGACTTTCTGAAACAGAAAGTGTATGCATGGGCAAACCGTATCCGTCGTTATAGAGAGTGTGTAAATAGATACTGGCAGAATTGCATCTTCCAAAGTGACCAAAGGAAGGTGTACCGAGAGTGGGAGGGAACTGGACAACGTTTAAGCGACGGACAACTGCCAGATGCTCACGCCATGAACCAATTTTGGCGTGACATATGGTCGGTGCCCGTCGAACATTCGGAGGGCGACTGGATCCGTGTCGTCGAGCGTGAATGCAGTACCATCGAACCCATGGAGTCTATTACCATAGACTCCGAAGACGTTAGTTGTGCAATTCGTACGGCCCCGAACTGGAAAAGTCCTGGGCCGGATGGATTGCACAACTTTTGGATAAAGTGGGTTCAGAGCTCGCATGAACGCTTGGCAACACAGTATCAAGAAGCCCTTGAGTCTAGTTCTTTACCCGCTTTCATGACCACTGGCATCACCTTCCTGCTCCATAAATCAGGTAGTACCACGGAACCTAAAAACTATAGACCCATCACTTGCTTACCTACCATCTACAAGCTCCTTACATCTATTCTGAGAAGTAAAATAAACTCACACATATTATCTAATAATATCTTAGATAACGCTCAGAATGGATGTAGGGCTGGGTCTCGTGGTACTAAGGAGCTACTCCTCATTGATATGGCCATTAGCCAACAAGTCAAGCGGAGTAGGGGCGCCCTCTCTACTGCCTGGATTGACTACAAGAAGGCCTATGATTCGGTGCCTCATTCATGGCTGAGGAGGATTTTAGAGTTGTATAAAATTAATCCGACTCTTAAATCCTTCTTAGTCTCATGTATGGGGCGGTGGACCACAGTCCTTCGTCAACCAGGTAGTGGTGGGTATGCCTCTGATCCGCATGGCTTGATAAGGATTGAGCGTGGTATATTCCAGGGCGACAGTTTGAGTCCATTATGGTTTTGTTTAGCACTGAATCCACTTAGCACATTGCTGAAGGATTCAGGGCTAGGCTACCGGTTTGGTAGAGGGGGTGAGGTTATTTCTCACCTGATGTATATGGATGACCTCAAACTGTTCACACTGAAGCACCAAGATTTAGTGACATTATTAAAAACTACGGAAGTTTTTAGTAATGCCATTAAGATGGAGTTCGGTGTTGATAAGTGTGCGGTTATGCATGTACAGCGGGGGAAGGTTGTAGATTCACCGAATCTACAACTTTCTGAGATAATAACCCTCAGATCTCTCTCCGAGACCGAAACATACAAATACCTAGGTATGTCAGAGTCATTGGGTATAGCGGTAGAGGATATTAAGAAATCGGTGAAAGAACGTTTTTTTGGCCACCTGACAAAAGTTCTTAACAGTTCTTTGTCCGGTGGTAACAAAATGCGGGCTTTCAACGGTTGGGTGATACCTTTATTGTTATACTCCTTTGGCATACTTAGGTGGACTCAAACGGAACTAGACGCCCTGGATAGGCGAGTCCGTCAACAACTGACATTGCATCGAATGTTACACCCACGATCTTCTGTCATGAGACTGTACATTCCGCGGAAGTGGGGGGGTCGAGGCTTTTTGAATGCCAAGAACCTCCGTGAAGTGTGCAGTCTGAGAGATTACTTTCTACAGAACGGGTGTGACATTCATTGCGATGTCGTGATGGTTGACAAGGGCCTGACACCTCTTTCCTTGGCTAACGAGAACTGGCGTAAACCAAAGGTGCTAGGTACTGAAGACCGTAGGGACGTATGGAAGAGTAAGGAGCTACACGGGCGGTTCTACCGGGTCTTAACAGGACCCGACGTAGACCTGCTCGCTTCGGTGAACTGGCTGCGTTTTGGGGACCTCTTTGGGGAAACTGAAGGTTTTGCCTGTGCAATTGCAGATGAGGTTATCAAGACGAACAACTATCGGAAATACATCATGAAGGACGGCACGGTCGACATTTGTCGAGCATGCCACCGTCCTGGTGAATCACTTCGCCATATTATTTCCGGTTGTTCGTATCTTGCTAACACCGAGTACTTGCATAGGCACAATCAAGTAGCCAGGATCATCCACCAGCAACTTGCTCTTCAATATGGCCTTATTGAGTTTGAAGTACCGTACTATAAGTATACACCAGTGCCAGTTCTTGAGAATGGTCGCGCATTGCTCTACTGGGACCGATCAATCATCACGGACAGTTGCAAATAGGCCCGATATCGTGTTGGTTGATCGGACCCAGCGTCGGGCAGTGCTCGTCGATATCGCCGTCCCGCATGACGAAAATCTCGTGAAGGCAGAGAAGGACAAACTTAGTAAATACCTTGATCTGTCCTTCGAGATAACCGCCATGTGGGACGTAGACTTGACGATCATTGTCCCGGTGGTCGTTTCGGCAAACGGATTAATAGCGAAGAGTCTCGATCAACATCTCAAGAGACTCTCGTTAGATTGTTGGATCAAGAGTCAGATTCAGAAGGTTGTTATCCTCGACACGTGCCGTATTGTTAGGAGGTTTCTTAGTCTGTAGCCTCCACCGCCGGTAGTTTGGGTCCTACTCCGCTACTGGTGGGTCACTATTTTTTATATTTTTAAATGTATTTGTTTTTTTTTTATAAATGTATTTAAAAATGTATAAAATAAGAATGTAAAGGAATAAACGAAATAATAATAATAATAACCTGGCAACACTGCTACAAAACAGTCACATTTTTTTCTTGAGGAGCATTTATTAAAATATTTTACCTTTAATCTACAATAATACAAAAATATCATTCAAAACATAATAAAAGTACAAATATATATCTATTACAAAAAAAATCAGCATGAAGAAATCCGGAAAAAACACAAACATATATTTTATAAATTATAGTACACTTTGACACATTATGTCAGTGTAACAAACTGAAAATGATAATACGAAAATAAGATGAAAATCAAGAAAAAATATAATGTTGACAAGAGCTGGCGCCAAAAAAGCACATTTACCAACCCCGTACTTGTCGCACAGCTCCGCCTTACAGTCGTCGACAACTGTGACTACTGGTGAGGCGTCGAGCTCAAGCAGCGACGAGTTTTTCTCTCCGCCGACGTCGCTTCTACCTGTACGTCGGCAGGGGAGAGGCCGGCCACCGACTGGCTTGGGACCCCGAGGCCCTCCGGCTTCGATTACGGACCCCGCTACCGGTGGTAATGTGCACCGCATTCGATGGAACTTCGGTATGAATGAAAACGTGATGCGGGCATATTTTGTGGCTACAGAGGGGGGAACTAACCTCATTGCGTACCGTGTTCGCATGCTACCTCTGTTTCAGGTACTTGAACCAGATGTCAACGTATCGGCACAACGCTTATCGGATCAGGTACGCGCCATACAACGATGTCACCTATTGGATGACGCTACACTTGAGAGGCTACGCTTAGAAGTGTGTAGTGGTATCACGCCTTCTTCATTGCAATCATTACCTGTGCCATTACAAAGTAACCGTAATGAAATAACGCAAGAAAACATCATCTCACATGTTGGTGAAGAAGTGAGTGATGCTGCTATACCTGTAAGTACTCAATACAATGAGGAATTAAGGAGCGCTTTGGAGCGAGCGATTGGTGAGTTTCAATCTGTCCCTATTGAGTGTAGACCGCGGCTTCCGCGTTTGCCCACACATAAGAAAAATGTGGCGCTAGTGTGTGCCCTAGACTCGATGTTAACATCGTTTTTTAACAACTGCAGAAACATTACTGATGCCCATTCCATTCTGTACTGTGCAGCTGTTGCAGTATGTCGAATAGCTGGTGTTAAATTTTTTAAACAAGAAACAGCTATTCGACCAAAGCCTGCTGTACCAGCTTGGCAGTGCAGAATTGAACGGCGCATCAACGAGGCTAGGGTGCTCATTGGCAAGCTACACTGCTTCAGGACGGGCAATACACGCCCGAGAGTCATGCGCTTTGTGACCCGTGCATTCGTGGGAACTAATATTAGGCCCTGTGGATACTCTGTTCGGGTCACAGAGCGCATCGATTACCTGAAGCAGAAAGTTTATGCGTGGGCGAACCGCATAAGGCGGTATAAAAAAAGAGTGGACAGATACACTCAGAATCGCTTGTTCCAAAAAAATGAGAGGTGGGTATATAGAGGGTGGGAGCGACCTAACTCGGATGTGACTGATGGGAGTCTACCTGATGCTGTTTCTACAGTTAACTTCTGGAAAAGCATCTGGTCGACGCCCGTCAGTCATACACAGGATGCGTGGATTAGGGATGTTGAGCGGGCGTGTGAACCAATTCCAGCTATGGAACCTATAACCATATCTGAAGAAGATATTGGTTGTGCAGTTCGTTCGTTGCCAAATAGGAAATCTGCTGGACCGGACGGACTGCACAACTTTTGGTTAAAATGGTTCCGTAGCTCACACGCTTGCTTGGCATCTTGCTTCCAGTCATCCCTTAAGTCAGCGTCGCTTCCAGCTTTTATGACTACCGGAGTAACCCACCTCCTATACAAGTCTGGTAGTACCACAGACCCCAAAAATTATAGACCTATAACTTGTCTACCTACCATATACAAACTTTTTACATCCATCCTGAGAGTAAAAATATATTCACATGTACAAAACAATAACATCTTGTCAATCTCTCAGAATGGATGTAAAAGTGGGGCACGTGGTACGAAAGAGCTCCTTATTATTGACAAGGCTGTTTGCCAGCAGGTACGCCGCAACCGAAAGAGCCTTGCGACATGCTGGATTGACTATAAGAAAGCGTACGATTCTGTGCCTCATACATGGCTTCGGAGGGTGCTAGAGCTGTATAAAGTTGATGCAACTCTATGCACCTTTTTGGGGTCATGTATGAGACAATGGAGTACGGTTCTTGTTTATCCAGGGTGTCGTCAGGTTCTAGGAGGTGGTGTACCAATAGGGATTGAGAGAGGTATATTCCAGGGTGATAGTCTGAGTCCGTTGTGGTTTTGTCTAGCACTGAATCCTCTCAGTACGTTACTAGAGGGTTCAGGGTTAGGCTATCGGATGCGCAGAGGGGGTCAAATTTTGTCCCACCTTTTTTACATGGATGACCTAAAGTTATTTGCCCCTAATGGCCCCGATTTGATGGCTTTGCTAAAAGTTACTGAAACTTTTAGTAAGGCCATCAGTATGGAGTTTGGGGTAGATAAGTGTGCGGTCATGCATGTAAAAAGGGGCGGGATTGTGGAATCTGAAGGAGTCAATCTTTCAGATTTCACACGATTTGGGTCACTCTCCGCAACCGAAACCTACAAATATCTAGGTATGTCTCAAGCTCTGTGTATTGCTGAGACTGACATGAAACAGAAGTTGCAGGATCGTTTCTTTGGCCGCCTAAAAAAAATACTGAAAAGTCTTTTATCAGGCGGTAACAAGGTGCGTGCTGTCAACGGCTGGGCCATGCCAGTCTTAGTTTACTCTTTTGGCATACTTAGATGGACTCAGACGGAGTTAGAAGCTCTGGATAGGGAGGTGCGTTGTCTATTGACTTCATATCGAATACACCACCCACGTTCGTCAGTAATGAGGTTGTATATACCACGGAAATGTGGGGGTCGAGGATTTTTAAATGTTAAGACTCTCCATAACCGTGAGATATGCAACCTTAGAGAGTATTTCCTACAGGTGGACGTGGATGTGCATCGAGATGTTGTGGCAATAGACAACGGACTGACCCCGCTGTCCCTTGCGAAAGAGAACTGGCGCAAACCTGTAATATTAAGTGTATCTGATCGGGAGGAAATATGGAAGAGCAAGGAACTGCATGGTCGATTTTATCGGGCTCTAAATGGACCCGATGTTGATTCAATAGCATCGGTATCCTGGTTACGATTTGGTGATCTCTTCGGAGAAACTGAGGGTTTTATCTGTGCAATCACTGACGAAGTCGTGATGACGAATAACTATCGGAGATTTATTGTCAAAGATGGGACGCTAGACATTTGTCGGGCATGTCATCGTCCCGGAGAATCTTTAAGACATATTATCTCTGGTTGTTCCCGTCTTGCGAACGGTGAGTATTTGCACAGACACAACCAAGTAGCCAGGATTATCCACCAGCAACTTGCTTTAAAGTATAACCTTGTCGACGTGGAGGTACCTTATTACAAATATGTGCCCGACCCAGTTCTTGAGAACGGTCATGTCACATAGTATTGGGATCGATCTATTATCACTGATAGGACTGTTATAGCTAACAGACCTGATATAGTGATAATGGATCGATTAAAGCGCCTTGCAGTAATTGTCGATATCACTGTGCCACATGACGAGAATCTCGTGAAAGCAGAAAAAGATAAGCAAATGAAATATTTAGACCTAGCTCACGAGATTGTTGACATGTGGGATGTTGATTCGGCGATTATTGTTCCGATAGTCGTATCTGCGCATGGTCTCATAGCCAAGAGCCTCGACCTCCACCTACAGAGGCTCGCGTTAGGCAGCTGGGTCGAGGGCTTGATGCAGAAGGCGGTTCTGTTGGATACGGCTCGTATTGTGCGGAAGTTCCTGTCTCTGGAGCCCTAACCACCGGTAGCTTGATCCCTGTACCCGATGCCGGTGGGTTACTGTTTTTTATATTTTTAAATGTATTTTTTATAAATCTATTTAAAAATGTAATAAATATGTGTTAAGTGTTAATAAAGAGAATAATAATAATAAATAAATTTATTTCACAAAAAGCACTTTCACAAAACATATTACACTATTTGAGCAAGTCATTTATAACTAGGTACACTAAACTGCCTCCAAACTAGGTAAAATCCTGTATTTTGGAGGACAGTGTTAACAGGGCCATGATTGTGAGTTTGACTCACTGTGTTTGCAATACAATGCATGTGTGCGCGCGTGTGTGTGTGTGTGTGTGTGTGTGTGTGTGTGTGTGTAAATGTGGCAATAGGGTCATCACTGCAGGAATATCAGTAAATCCTCTGTTTTCTGGTAGTCAAACTCCAGGAGCCAGACTACCAATTTCTGTCTGGCCTTATATTTGGTGACTTTTATTATGTTGGTCTCTTTATTAGCGGTGTTGTAAAGTTTTCTACTCAAATTACGCCACTGGCGTCTCGCGAAAGAGGTCCTACACAAGACAGGTGGGAACACAGACGAAACACTCCGCCTGCCTTGGCCTAGCGAATTTACTTCTCGGTGCTGTCTTATCACGGCTCTAAGAATGAAAGATTGGCGAACCGTAAGCACTTTACAATTGGAGTACAACAGAGCGGTGGGATACCTGAATGGCCTACCTATCATAACCTTTAGTACTGCCCTTTGGGCCCTCTCCAGGTTAATCAGTACTGTTTTAACAGCTCCTCCCCACACCGTAATACCATAGTCTATAATTGACTGACACAATGCCAGATATACCTGAGTTAGTTTATCAGGAGACAGGGCTTCTCTTAAAGGCTTAAAGACATGTATAAGCCTCCGCACCCTTGCCTTTACCAAGTTTACGTGTTGTTCCCATCTCAGTCGATTGTCCACCTGTATACCCAAGTACTTCACGTGTTCACGTCTCTTCAACGGTGTGCATGAACAGGTTTGTTCGTCGAGACATGTGTGGGCTTTCAAGGTATAATCATCAAGGTAAAATTATATTAGTTATGCCTGGTTCACCTCAGTGTTTTCACTCAAACTGCTTCAAATTTAATTTTAATTTGTTTTTAAGTGGTAACTAGATAAACCTTAAATTAAATTATAAATCTTACTGTATTGATCTTCGGCGCGTATCTACATAGGTACCTACCCTTCTAGTAGTCGTAAAGTAGGTAAGTATGTAAGTACAAAATTTCATTTTCCGATAGGAACCCCGATCCCTAAACAAAATTTAATGTAGGTACGAGTATAATAATCACCCCGTAAGATGATTCATTCCCGTCACGTTATTTATATCTTTCAAGTAATTACGTAGAAATCTTAAGTATTTAATGAACCAGAAAATATCTGAGCGCAATTAAGGGGCTTCAATATCTCAAGAACGCGCTTTATAATCGCTCCCTCTGCATCCACCCTCATTATAAGACGAGTGATTAAATCGAGGCTATTACGCATTCTGGTAGCTCTCACCCGCCATTTGCAATCCCGCAATTATAATTAAAAATTAATCCAGATTCATGAAACTTCATTAAAATTTTCTTTGATAATATTTTAAAGAGAATGTCTAAAAATGTATTAGAATAAATATAACAGTAATTATTTTGTTCAGACAAACAAAATACTAAGCCTACCTACTAATAAAATTATCTTTAATTTTCTATTCATTTTTAATTCAGTATTATTTAAAATGTTTAACTGCAAATTGTATCTAACTGATGATCACAATGTGTCGCCCACGTGGAACAGGTTGTCTCGTCTCTCTTTCTTTTCTTTCTCTTTCCCAATTTCTTACTGAGATTTCCATTTCCTTTTAACATACATCCACATAATCCATCTATACAAACTTTCGCGTTTGTAATAAACATTAGAGGGATAGGATGCATGAAATATGCAGAAACAATTTAAATTTTTGGAGTTGTTTGAGGTTTATATTAACTAACGTTACCTACAATAAGACCCTTAAAAGAGAGTTCATACTACCTGCGGGGGTGAACCTTAACGTTCATAAATTTACACTTGAAATTACCCAACATACAGTTATGCTAATGTTGGACCTCCCTCACCGGGCCAAAAAAGATAGGATTGCAAATTTGCGGCCGACAATTTATGATAGCTGTACTGCTCCCCTCGGGCGTGGGGGTAAAATAGACCTATTGGCATTTGGGTGAGCTAGCTGCGCTCGTTGTCGGCCAAAATGACCCTAAACATTTTATTTCGTAGCATCGCTATTCACGTAACGTGTTGGAATGGCACCGACTAATCTTGTACTATCATTTAAGGGCTCTTTCGTGTGTGTTACGTATAAATATGGTTGCAGATTACACATGTTCGCATGGGACTTAAACGTGCGTATTTTTTAATATTGACATATTAATGACCTATAAATAGAGACTTTCTGTATCACCAAATAAATTGAGTAATAATAAATCTACGTAGCTATCTATATTATCAAACAATAGACACTTTAGAAGAAATCTGCGTTGAATGCTATTATTATGCTCGCTCACATCTTAATAGGATTTCACGTCATTTTCTTCACAGCTCCCTCGCTATCCCTGGCTATAATCTATAAATTTCCATACATCCACACCCTAAGCCTTACATCACATTACGCCGCCGCAGGGTGCAAGAAATTACTCGTACGGAGGCCGTATCCCAATTTATTGGCAATCGATTAGCACCAGCGAGAGGGCTTTGTTTAATTGGAGTGCTACCGTGATTGGATTAACATGCTCAATGTAGCCAAACCCCTGTTATTTCCTTTAAGTAATGAATGAAAAAGGAAAATGTACATCCGTAAGTATCTCGCCTGCCAATACTTATCTCAGCCTATGTGTGCCTAACACGGTCTTTTTAGTCAGGTTAGATTCTGAAAGAAGCCACTATCTTGTTTAAGTATACTATGAGATTTATATTCCTCAAACAAGCCCATACTATTCCCTATTCTGTGATATATGGATGTATAGTAGCATGGTAGCATATTGGGACGTTCGTTCAGTACAAATAAGTAGCTACTTATGAGTATTCCCACCTCGATATCTTCCTGAATGTAAATATGACACTCCATAAACTGAATGTTTTATCGGCTGCCACTACCATTCCAATTTATTCTGGTCATTTTTGTCTTGTTCGAGGGTGACCAATTTTAGGGGAGACGAGTTTTATTATGACTTTTTTAGGACTAACCCCATATTAGACCATGATTCGTGTAAATATTCTTAAAGATGGACTAGTAAGGTTCACTGAAATATGCTCGGATTTTCCTAATCATGCTAATTGCTGTTTTGTCTTTTGTTTTATAAATTTATTTGAAAAATCTGTATCATCATAAAAGTTTAATATGCTTACAACAGAATTAAGTAAGTACACGGACAAGTTTGCATAAGTGCCTTCGTGTGAAACAAAAGCAATTATAAAGCTTACAGCTTGTTTAAATGTTGTGAACATTACACATAAATGTTTAACTCAGAGTGTCAAGTAACACGTAATACCCATAAATTTGTATTAACTTTACAATATATCAAGTAGATAGAGATTACTATCGTTCAGATAGACACCTTCCCGCATTTTAATCTGTTGTTTAGGACACTATACGGAGCTGCTAACAAAATATTCTGATCCCGTACTGTAGTAACGCCCTCTGTCTCCGGCCCTCGCTATTTATACCTCTCTTATTGGCACTTCTTCAATGTCAGACGCACCCTGTACACTGTCCCCTGATCCTTTAAGCCCTACAGATGCCCCTTTGCAGCCCTACGACATACATTACACAACACCATTCGTATATTAACGGCTGTTTATTACATAAATTGCTAAGATTTTAGAGTTAAAATTATGTTTGCAGATTCAGCACCTCGTTTGATATGAACAGTAGAAGGGCTGACCTTTACTTTACTCTCACTTTACATACTGTCCACTACTATTTATTTACTTTCTAAAGATCCATTGAAACCGTATTCTCTGTAATGGAGATCATGTACCTAATGTAAACATAATTTTTATCGCAATGCGGTATCCGGCCAGTAAATACTAAGAATTATGCTAAACAACTGGGTAAATTAAAGAAAAATCTTTACAGATTTAATTACCACAAAGGGCTTACCATACATAAGAACATATAGATATAACACTCGTGTAAAAATCGCGTTTACATTATCGGTTATCAAACAAAACGTACCTATATTTTTAAGGTTACAGATGTAAGCAATACTATTTATATCGCTTGATTGAGCTGCAACAGGCGTATCGTGTTTGACCGCTCTTGATTAAAATACGATGATGTTTGCGTAACTACGAGTATACATACGTACATGCCTACATATGTGTATGTTAACTTATATGAATGTGACCGAGGCATACATCTATAAATACCCAATTTAATTTTAACGTTACTGATACAAAAGTATAAAACTATTAGTAACAGTACATAATACTATTTATCTTACGAATGCTGCAGCTTAAATTAGATAGTTTATCGTTTAATTAGATAATTTAGCTCAATTTTCTTCACAACCAAAGAAAACAATGTTCTTTGCAAAAGAGAAAATATCATAAACTTATGTCTGTCAAAGTTCCCAAGTTAAGTCTTTTGGAAACTTATGTTAAGTACCAACATAACTTGTGTCATGCTTCGTTGTACGCGTGGCCTTAAGTAAACGAACGTTTTGTAGAGTTTCACTTTTTTTAAATTTATTTTAGTGCAATAATGGTCGTCATGCAATGGGTAACATTAACCGTTTCTTTTTCATGCCTTAGTAAAATGAGTTCGACCCATTCCCAAGAAGTATACTAGCCCATTGTATATTCATTTCAGTATCATCTAATATAGACAACTTAATATCTGTGAACCATACAATAAACCGATCCAATCTTCGGTGGTTCAAAAGAAGGATGTTCCCTGCGAATTATTATAGTATTTGCAAATTTTAGTAATCTCTGCCACTTTCAGAAAATTAAGATGCGAGGCTTTAAAATTTAATATTATCTAAATCGTATCTGCTGTAAATATTGATAATGTAATATTAGTTGACGTGTAAATCTACTAAGGAAGACGTTTTATAAATGACGTTCTACATAAAGACGGAATTTTATGATTTGCGATTGTTCAAAACTGTGTAAAGCTCATTTTAACACCGAATATAATTACTTTGTAACTCTGTATCAATACATAAAATAGCAAACTGTATGTAAAAATTCTTGATAACTTGCGTTTTCCGAAACTCATTTCCATAAAACGTGGGCTGTACGACCAAGGCTTGGATAATTCATGTTAGCTATTCAAAAATCGTAGGTACTTGTCACATACCTAGATGAAGTTGTGTTTTTTAAATTAATAATCCTATAATCTTTATAGGCATTAACGCAGTCAGCTGACCTCACAAGGCGCATAAAACCTGATTCATACAATAAAGTATCACTGTAATAAAATCATATTGTAATGCACCTTGAAGTTATTTAATTATTTAAATATGTAAAGGGATAGTTGGTGATAACGGTATATTCTTTACGGTTGATCAACAGATAATTTATTGACAAAATCGTCACAAATCTTCGACTGTAATTAATTCAAATATTGCGCTCAAAAAAGTAACAGTAACAATTATATTTCGTTTTTTGTAACATGTAATTAAATAGTGTCATTAAAGTCGTTGTATACAATTTTTAATAGATATTTGAATGTTCATTTGACGCATTTGTATACGTAGAAGTTGCCTCCCATAACTCTTGACTAAATGTTCGCATTACTTTTTATTAGACTTTCTGGGAGGACGCAACATGAAAATGAAACAAAAAGGAAAAAATTGGTCGTTTATTTATAGCCAAGACGTATAAGAAAATAATGTGTGAGATAGCTCCTTGTTGTGTATTTTAAACGTGAATGAATCTAATATCGTTATACAGTAGATATGTACCTACACTATTATCGAACTTTTATGGTGACTACATTCTTAAAGCAGTTTTTAAATTTCAAGTTCAAATTTAAAGTACACGTATAAAATATATGAACTAATCACAGTTCCCATCAATGAAAGACGACAGGTAATTGACAGTGTACAAGTAAAACGTTTTTCTAATTGATTTATTGGATTTCAAACGTAAGATAAGCATGCTAATGCGTTTTACATTAGTTGAAATATATTACTTGTTTATCTATAAATTATTAATTTATAAATGGCTACCCCAATTTTAAAATTAATAATTCATTCCATCTTTTGTTCGGTCATAAACAAACACAAAGAGGTACCTAAATACGTTACGAATCGAACAATGTAGAGCCCGTATCGGAGTTGTTTGGCCAGTCAGTCAGCAAAGGTGAGGCGGGCCCCACTCTCCCCATTATATATCAAGATCTGTATCTGAGATTTACGGTGTTCACTGTGACTGCGATTGTATCTCCCAGATTAATACGCAAGAGTGTCGGTCAGTCCTTATGTTGCTTGAAGGTAACATTACCTCTTACGTCCTTTCATAATTTATGATCTGTTATCTGTGTTAATGATTGCATACACTTTGCTGGCTCGGGCAATCTATGTATTCACTTCAGCTGGATAAGAAGACAAAGATTATTCATCTTAATTACGTTTTTAAATTATACTTATAGCGACGCCATATCATTTTATTTAAGAACAAACTTGTTACATGAGCTTCAGAGTGTACGTATGCTGTATGAAGAAATGTTTGAAGGCAAAAATCCTAGTTTACATCTATTTTCCATAACCGAACATGCTAAGTGGCATGAAATGTCAGTAAATCACCTCTAGGCATGTCGCTTGGCTTCCTCGTACGTGTGTAATGCGCTACTCTGGTCAGCGAGCCAATTTGTTTTTATTGAGACTACCCCTCGAGTTATGCAAACTGGTCGGAAACGCTGAGACTGTTGTAAACAAACTTAAACGAGACCATTATATACGGACCTCTTTACCAGTTTTACCCGTTACAAATTTGGCTGTCCGTGCTGGCTCCATATAAGCCGGTACTAGTGATTAGGTCCACCTTTAATCTCGAGGCAAATGTTTTCACAGTCTACGTTTGGCCTCCGAGGCCGCGGTCAGCCGAGTGTAAACAATACTCGAAGTTAATAGAGATATAAATTGTACGCATTCCGTTTAATCCCTTTGAGAGCAATCGATGCCTAAACATTACGCCTTACGAAATCTCGTGTTATCGTGCGTACCAGACGTGCTTATTCATACTTGGCGGCCCCTTACCAAACTTTGCGTAGACCCTTGTCGTTTATCAAAATATAAGTTCACTCAGTTTACTCACGGATCCTAAATCAACATCTTTGATACCTACTTACGACTATCTACCTAACTATTACGCATAAAGTTTACTCTTATTTTATCCACCCAATAACAACCTCAGTGTAGCCAGTGAGTCAAACAAACTATAACTAGAAAGTAACATTAACTTTAATGTGTACCTAAATATTAAATATAAAGTACGTTATAGCCACTATGAACTGGCAGACGACATCACATCAATATTAGCATAACGTAGGTAGTTGGCATAAACGGAGTAAGCTTTCAGAAAGTTCGACGGACTGTTGAACAATGCCTCCACTCACATTCTTGTAGAGCTATTGAGTCACGCCTTTGAGCACTATTGGTACTAATAATAACACGTACAACTACAGTTAATATTAAACTGTGGGTAACATTGTTAACCGGTATGCTGTAATAATTAACTCCTTTATATTTTATTATAAACATAAAATTACCATTTAATTGTTAATAATCAGTATGTTCATGGTTTTAATTCGTTAAACATTCTAGGAGGAAACTTTACCTTTAGGATATTTGATAGCATCATAATCTAAGTAATTACTTTCAATGTCAACGTGTACTTTGCCGATGATTATTTAGGATCTTGCACACAAAACTAATGGCTAATCTGTAAGTATCAGTACTATACCCAAGACATACTCTAGATGTAAATGTAGAGATGTAGAGAGAGAATCCGTGAAGAAATGTTGGTGGCCTAGGGAATGAATGTACCATACTAACTAAATATACCTTTCAACCATTTCTTCGCTAATATTTCGAATATCATTTTATAGGTACTATACCTATATACCCGATATAAACCACGTCTTTTGTAGTCTCGGGATACTACATAATATTTATATTAATTGGTCCTTTCAAATATCTGTGGGGCCCTTTAAACCTGTTGCGAAATAATAATAGGCCGGTATAGGTACGCTTGTGTAGTAAAAGCGAAGTCTTACTACACAAATAGATAACATTTCGAGAAATTTCCGGCTTCAACAGTTCAATAAATCTGGTTGACCTATTTATTTAGTTAATGGCATGTTTCTTGGCCAGTATAATGTTTGGCCCTGCCTTTCCATGTTTATAGAAAAAGTTTGTGTGTCAAACTCACCCAGTCAAGGTGAATAGGAACAGTCGTTGGGAAATGGTAATGTTTTCGCCTGCAAGTCAAAATCCAAATTACACATTTTGCAGTCAACAACTTTAAAACACCACTAAATTACCAGGAATCTGGTCCCATCATACAACTAGAGACAAATTATAGTGTATGTTTGAAGTGTTAATAAAATCATTACATTTCTTTCCAGAAAGCTGTAAAAATGGCAGCCATGCCAAAAGTAAAATAATAACTAAAACGTGTTTCATTCATAAACTGTAATAAAATCTACGCAATGTTTAGTTTGTAATTTAATGCCAAAAAGACTTTCAAATAGCACCAGAAATGGAGTTTTGTCACCAAGTATTTAATTAAACCATAAAGTACCTAAGTAGGTAGTACCCTTGAAGGACAATATTTATATCTACGTTCGTGGTAGGTACTACCGAATAGCTGCTAAGTCTGTGTCCGTTACACATAACTACTAATTTGGTCGCTTGTAGTAATAAAAGAAAGATATTATTATATCAAAAACATGAATAGAAATTAAATTATTACGTAACAACTGCAATTTGTGACGTTAGTATAAGTACCTACCTACTCGTATCTACTTTTACAAAAAGATTCGATTTTACGTAGCGTAGACACGTAATTATAAGGGGAATGTACCTATTTACAAAATCTATACATTCTAATAGAATATTAACTACACTATGACTGCTACTGAATAAAATATTGTTGTGGAGCCAGCCATAGACAGCAGACAGTGCACCTATATAATTAAATAATTCTTGTCACGTAAGTTAGAGAGTCACAACTCTTCCATACGTATCATCTTATAATGAACGTGTTGAGTGAGGGATGCCTTTATCATAGAAATATTCTACTAATATAAGTTTTTATGTTGAAATATAATATAAATTACTCACACGATTTATTGATTGCATAATAGAATCGCAATGCGATGGCGCCTAGATTAGGTAAGTCATTACTTTTTTCCCATTTAAGGGACAGGCTTTAGCCCTAAGACCATACTGCATCATTACTTTCATTATAGAGATAATAAACTAGAGAAATAAAATAGAGGTTTGAATATCTAAGTTTTAGAAGCACAGAAATGTTAGTCAGTGAGACTACACACCGGCTTATACTTATGTCCTTTTTTATGTGCTAGTGAACCCGATTGCACCTGCTACCGACTCAGCGTGAGGTTTTAAAATAATAGTGTCAGTGAAGATTGAAAGTAGTCCTATTACTTTAAGATAAATGATGTGTGGTACATTTTTCATATCCCTACTTCGACTAGTTAAGGTTACAAAGCATTTGTATTTTTATTTAAACTACCTAATAAAGACCGCACGGTATGTCGTTGCTACCGTGGAAGATGGGAAGGCCTTTGGTGTGGGACGCTACATGCGTTGAATCCTTAGCACCTTCACACCTTCCAAGCACATCCGGATGTGCCGGCGCTGCTGCTGCATCGGCTGAAGGCCTTAAACGGCGTAAATATGCTAACCTAGCAGGTGATTACATATTTGAGCCGTTTGGGGTTGAGACACTGGGGTCATGGGGTCCGAGTGCTAGCCGCCTTTATAGAGACATTGCTAAACGCCTAATCGATGCTCCTCAGGACCAGAAGGCTGGCTATTTTCTGGCCCAAAGAATAAGTATCGCCATCCAACGTGGCAACACAGCCAGCATTCTGGGAACCTTCCCAGTCGGCAATGACGCGGAGGATATTTAAACGATATTTTGTAATGTAAATATTTTTAGTCTATAATTATGTTTATTTTGTATATTGTAATTCTTATTGTAAATAAATTCATTTATTTAGCCCTAATTAATTTGGGTGAGTTATATATTACCATTTGTTAGTCAATTAAAGCAACGTAAGTGTACTTTTTATTTATAAAAAACCGTATAATTTGGCTGACTTTTGATCCTATTACATACTGTAAGGTCCACTAATTAACTCGGATAATTGGATATAGTGACAAGCAGTGGTTGAAAAAAGTAATTATATTTCTTCCGATGCTATTTACTTATTTGAGTTTGTGTAAGTTTTCGTGTGAAGAAACTAAACAGATTTTATTGCAGTTTTCACAGATATAATGCTAGATTATAATAATGTTGTTTTGTAAGTTGAGCTTATCAACTTATTAAACAACATTATTATAAGCTTTATTTCATCAATATCGGATGGTAGAAAAAGTTTGTATAAGTAGTTTAGTTAAGTTCGTAGTATTTAACCTTTTTTATACGGGTGCAGACATCAGCTAGAAGATGCTAACAGAATGTGCTACTTACATGAATTATTTTACTAAATTTATCCTAACATCTTTGTAGAAATTTTACCTAAGCATTTTATACTGAATAGGTCCCTAAATATATGGTTTTAGCTACTAAACATAATCTATTATCTGGGCAGCTGGTTTATAACGACGATGTTACAAAGACATTAACATTAATTACTTACTTAGGTGCGCTTTTGTTGCATACTGTATACCTACTTATGATTAAATTACGAAATGACAGGTGTATTGGAATAAATTTAAATTTAATAAAATAACAAAATTTAATAGGTAATGAATTATTATTGATTACATTTTGATTATATTCTGGGGTAAGTTAAATTATAAACTTAAATTAGGTTTATATACTATGATACATTAATTTATTCTAATCCTATGCTTTACTAATTTATTTTTTCAATATTAATATGTGTAATTTTAAGTGGTGACAGTTAGATTGGTACATATGTATCTACTTAGGTAGGTTGAAAAATGCGACATATAGTTTTACTTAAATAATCTAATTTGATGTTAGTTTGTTTTGTCCTGGCAACTCATAACTTAGTTTTTGTGAGTTTTAATATTTTGAACGTAACTTAGCCTGGTTTAACATAATTCGGAACTCAGTCCTCGTTGTCACAATGACATTATCTCCGAAAACGTTTAAGCATTTAAAATAAAACATTCTAAGAAATCTGAGCTTATGTCACAACTAGAATCATCAGAAACTGATGTGTGACAATACTGAGATAACTTACCCCATGCATGGGTTTAGTTGTCACACTATACATAAATATTTAAAATTTTTGTTAGAGAAGGAACTTCACTAAGTTTGCTGTGTTGATTTTGTTTTAATTTAAAGGGAAAGGACCAAATATATGATTAAAACGTTTTATTTAGAAGTGGAGGAACATAGATGTGAAATTTGTGACAACAAAGACGGGACCCACTAGTAGATGGTTAAAATTTTGGCATTCGTTTATTTAGCTATGCATTAATTCGAATGCAATGCATGAGGGATTGCACTAGTTAATTTCACTTATCATAAACCGGTACATAATTGGACACGTTTAGCAACTAGAACGAGAGTTTCAGACAACGTACAAAAACATCAATGAAATAGTAGATACTAAATAAAAATATGAGGTCAACGAACTGTAAGTTTCTATCACCAAAAATAATCTGTTATGCAATATTAAAACATCAACAACATAGCCTTGGAGACTTTAATATACACGCATGTTGTGTACGGTCAATTGTCTCGCGCTAAATGAATAGAGGCATTTTGATACCGTGAGCTGTAGCGTGAGGCATGAGTAACCGGGCGCCTGGCTATGGCTATGTGGCCTTTTTTTTTTTTTTTTTTTTTTTTTTTTTAATTCCGCGGCCCAAGGCCGCGGCCGCTCTAACGTCCGCTGCCGGGCGTCTCTGGTTACTAGCAGAGGGTATGTCCAGTGGCGCCCGGCGATTCTACACGACTGGCATTGATATTATTTTAATGTATGAACTTGACATTATATTCGTAATAAATCTTTGATATTTTTATGTAGGTAAATGATACTACGAAGTAATGTGAAATGTTTATATATTAGTAGTAAAATATTGATAGCATAGTTGAGTATATCTTTACCGCTTATCTGCCTTTGGAGCAGAAAGTTTTAAGAGGTTTGTTCAATACATTTTATTAGGTAGTTGTTACAATACGAAACACTAGTTATAACTTTAAATTCATACAAGTCAATGTTATGTCTTTGTTCTATCTTTACGTTTTTTGTCCATTATAAAAGCAAAATAAGATATCTTAACATTCAGTAAGTATAGGTGAAGTAACTTATAAGATAAGAAATGTTAAGACTGCGACATCCGCAATAGGTATTATGCGTGTGCAGCGTTAACGTATATGGTGGTCTGCGCCGGCGCTGGTAGCCTGGTAATGATGGGCATGCGCATAGTGTACGCATTCGTTATTCTTTACACGACACTACGCAACTGGGTAGTCAACTAAACCATTATGGAAATTAATTTCCGTCTAATACTATGGCGCCAATGGTCCACAGTAGTTGCTGTTTTCTACATGTCAGGTACACGTACTTTTCACGTAAAAAGTACGTTAGAAGATTTTGCGCATCGGTAGCTACTTTTTTGCTCTTACTAGCCGTAAGTAGGTACCTACCGTTTAGATCGATAAATCGCCAACTGCGCAGTTTGAAGGTCAGCGTTGATTTTATGTGAGGCGACCCTATACATGTAATACCTACTAGTAGGTACCTTTTATACCTTCCGACAATTGAGAATAAACGTTCTGATGATGTTTTTAGTACCTATTATGTAGGTACCTAAGTACACTTCTTTTATAATTTGACTAGATTAACCAAAAAAAAAACTACGTAAAAAAGACACTAAACCAGTAAATATAAATCAAAATATGTTTCTCCAACTCTTTTTGATTTTTAATGAGTAATAAATACGGTTCTGTCGTTTTGGCTGAAGCGGCACACAGATGTTGGACCAGCTGTTTCTATGACAGTCACGTTTTGAATCTGACAATGTGGTTGTACTATACCACGCCACGGGCTTGGCTCGTTAAATTTTTATTGCCACAAGGTCGCCACTTTATGGTCAATTCTCAACAGTTACTGTTCGCGGACAAACTTTTTTATACATCAATCACTTTATAACTGTGAAGTTACGATTGACAGTGATTAAGCCTTAATTGTTATGACGCTATAAAACTCTTTTATACACACAACAGTGTTATGATTATCCAATTTTATTAACGTTGGCATACAGTTTGTATACCTACCGATGATAAAAATGTTCAAGAGGCGATTTCGTAGCCAAATAGCCATTAAACAAATTTCGCAAGCGATAGATTTATTTAAATAACTGAACATTTGCCCAGCTCTTTCATCCGTGCAAGATAAACGGCATACGTCATACGTCACTTGGAAATATTTATTGAGGCAAGTACAAAGTCAGCCCTTTGAGTTTGGCCAAGAACACCATGTGATAACAAACGATGTTATGACTACGAATTTGGCGATATCGACTCTTGCACAACGGCCACAAAACGTCCGTAATAAAGCAATTTGCGGGCGTGCCAACAAAACAATGGTCCCCTTTCTAAGCATGTTTAAAAAGCTTTCGACGATGTGATTTAAAACCCTTTGACTTATACCTTATTTGTAAACATCTAGTGAGCACAAAGGATCTCTTTTTACATCAACAACGAGAATTTGTGCAACACTATTGCCGTGAACTCTTTGTTTAGCTTTTCCTGATAAATTTACCGAATTGATGAAAGTGTCTTGCTGCTGCTATGCTGTATCTTTATGCATTGGTTTTGTGGTTCAGTAAGTTGTCATTGTAAGCCTTAAAATTTAAGAGTTCGCATTTAAACTCGAGTAGGTACCTACGTTATTATTTTTAGGTACCTAACTTTTAATTGACGCAAAAACGCAATTCCTAAAACATACGTTGTAAGTAGGCAGAGTTCGAAATAACAGTATTCCTGGAACTTGATAGAAATTTATTCACATTTAATTATGTAGGTAGGTACCAACTCAAATACAGTTTTCTTATGTTCTGTTAAGAATAAAGTAAGTAAGTAGATCATGCTTATAAACAAAGCACATATTTACCGATTACCGACCTATTAAAAATGACGTAGGTACGGAACACCGAACCTTAAGCCTGAACCGAACTTAACTCATTTTATTTACCTTGATGGTGCTTTAAAAAGTTGTTGATAATTTAGCCTTTGTTGTTTTGCGAAAGTTTGTTTATTGTGAATCTTTTAAACCCTTTTCTTCACTTTTTGCAATAGAACAATAGATCCGCAATGGTTGCATAAACATAAAAAAATCAACAATAGCTAAAATCTTTGCGAAGCTGTAGAAGTAAAACGTGATTCATGATACTATAGACAGGTAGCACTTTCTACTTTTTAACAATAGGTAAGTAGTTTGTTATTCTTAATAACTATTCACACAAAGGATATTACCGTTGTGCTGGAGAAATAAATTGATATAGGTATCGATTGAAAAGATTATTTGGTAGCTGTAACTTGGCATTTTATACAACAAAATAATGCGGTTTAAGCTGAATAATTGTAAATTAAATAACCTTTTCAACTTTTAACCTTTACACAGACGCGATCACAACATAGCTATTGAGAAGTGTGTTTAGATACCTATGTCTACGAAAATCGCATTTAATGTTGAGATAGTTAATTATAACCAAATTGTCAAACATTCTAGGTATCTTCCATCCACATTTATGGTATTTATTTACAGGTGTGTGATATAAAACAATATGAAGAACCCCAAGTTATTAAATCCACTGTGTTGTTGAATCGCGTGTGTGTATAAATACTTAAACTAAATATACTTAAAACTAAAAGAAAATAAATTTGAAACGATAAATACCATTGAACTCACCGCAGACCACGCGATCGAAGGGGCTCATCCAATCTGGAAATGGAAAATCTATTATCAATCGTATTGAAAGTTCTTTGTTTCGGCCAAGGGGCATGCACAACTTGGAAAGCCTATATAATATATATATAAATATATAAAGAAAAACAACGAATCACTCTACAATTTATCTCTGCACATTCTGCACTACTAAGGTATTACGACTGCTTAGGTACTTATTTACAAAAACATTAGTCTAAGTAAATATTATATGCAGTACTAAAACACCGCAAAAAAAATCAAAGATAAAAAGCTTAAAATTTCATTAGGTCACAAAGTTAAAGCAGACATGAAAAGGGTATTGAATAACTTCTACTTATTAGTTACCTAACCCTAGGGGCTGTAAACATCGCAATACAAATACAGGACCTATCGAAGAATACGATTGTTCAAATTATATTTGTCTTCAATCTAAATTACAAACTTGTAATTGTTGTTTAAACTGCATTTTATCAATTAAAGGTTTACTAAGACAATGAATTGCAATTGTTCTTTATGGCTTTTTAACTATCGTTACCTCTGACTACAATATAGAGGACACCGGTCACTGTTACAAATATTAACAAGTACCTACCGTCCGGAAACGCATCGATTTTGGTTCAAGATGTTATAAACCAATAATCAAACATGAGCAACTATAAGTAAACGTAAATAAGCAGGTAAATCAAAAAGTTATTTATCAGACTCTAAGTAGGAATACGAGTAAGTATCGCCATCCAAAGTGGCAACACATCCAGCATTCTGGGAAACTTCCCAGTCGGCAATGACGCGGAGAATTTTTTAAACGATATATTGGAGTGTAAATATTTTTAGTACATAGTTATGTACTAAAAAGGGATAAGTGCAGGCAGATGAATTATGTATATTGTAATTCTTTTTGTAAATAAAGTCAATTGATAAAAAAAAATAAGAAATTATCTCAGAAGCAATTAAAAATATTGTCTTTGTTAAAAATAATTTGAAATGTGAATTTAAGAATGTAAAACGACTACATTATCTTATTGAATGTTCTAAAAAAATACAAAGATATTATTATAATTCCGCTAGAATTTTTAGTTTTATATTTCATTCGAACATAGTTTGAGTTTCTACATAAAAGTATTTACTTAAATTATTTGACAAATTGAACATGTTATTTATGTATTTCAAAGCAATGAGTTTGCTTAAACTATTCTTAAAATATTAAGAAATAAATTATAAATAGATCACAAAAACTGATGTCATCAGCGGGATTCGAACCCACGGCCTTTCCCTAACAGGGGGACTGTTCTGCCAACTGAGCTACGATGACCACTAGTGGTCATCGTAGCTCGTATATAGTTCGTATAGTTCGTGTGTAAAGATTTTATATTGTGTATAACCCCTGTATATAACCCCTTAAAGGAAATTCGTTCTCAAATTTTCATCTGCTTTTGTTAATAACTTTGTTATGTTTAATTCTACGACAAAAAGTTTTAGTACAAAGTTGTAGAGAATTTAATTTGCGACAAAGATGTTGTCGCAAATTTTTTGTGTGATGAATAGTTTGCCCAATAGAGCCCGATAACGATTTGCAACCCTTTTTCAAGGTTGTCGTTAGGCAGTGTTGGCGTTAATTTCGGAACTCTGATGAATTTTACTGTAAAAAGATCAGAAAAAAATTATAACCCCTTAAAGGAAATTCGTTCTCAAATTTTCATCTGCTTTTGTTAATAACTTTGTTATGTTTAATTCTACGACAAAAAGTTTTAGTACAAAGTTGTAGAGAATTTAATTTGCGACAAAGATGTTGTCGTAATTTTTTGTGCGATGAATAGTTTGCCCGATAGAGTGCGATAACGATTTGCATCCCTTTTTCATGATGGCGGAAAACCCATAAGGGTTGGGAATTTTAGCACTTCGTCGGCGTAGTAAATCTACATATTTTTTTTTTTAATTCCGCGGCCCCCGGCCGCTGCCTCTCGTACATCCGTTGCCGGGCGTCTCTGGTTCACACGCAGAAGGTAATTCAAGTGGCGCCCGGCAATCTACATATCTATGCAAAGTTTCATGTTTCTAGCACTAACTGTTAGGAAGGAAGCCGAGGACGGACATACAGACATGACGAAACTATAAGGGTTCCGAGACTTTTACTACGGAACCCTAAAAATTATACTGTTCTTTTTTAAATGTTTAATGTTCCTGTGTAGGAATTTAATTTTATACAGGTACCCTATGGTGGTGTGATTGGTAAATAAATATAAGTTTATCCAATTAACCACATTTCTTGAGCAACTCCAGCTCTGTACAACTTGCGGTACAAATAAATTTTATTGATTGGAAATATATTTAAATTTTATAGATTAAATGCGATGCTTAATTAAAGCAACAAATGCACGTATAATTGTTCTTTAAAAAATTCACAACTCATCCGTACCGATAAGAACAAAGTCAGTCGAAGATAGCGAGTTTAAAAAAATGACTAAAGAATCTTTCGAAAGCAGACAAAAATGAAAAAGCTTAAGTACAAGCTCCGGTATCAGTCCCATATTTCACTCAAGCAAGATAATGTTGTTATTTACTAAATATTTTTAATGCTGCAACTCCGTTGAAGAGGTCGTAAATATGTAGGAGTAAAGCAGTTTAGATAGGTTCCTTCTTAAATATTGAAGCTTCAAATTTCATTTATCGGTAGGTACCTAAGTATAAAGGTAAGTTATTAATTATTATTTTAGGAATGTAATTTACACTTAAAATCAAGTAAAGCACTTTTAATCGACGTGTTTAATGTATGTTTTCTATCTTTTAATCGATATTAATAATATGTAGCAAATTGCAATGAATATTATAATAGGATATTGATGATATGTAGGTTCTGAATGCACAGAGTGCATTGTGATTGGCTACGGTAGTCCGCCATATTGGTTGGGCGCATGCGCTCTGCATGCAGCACACATGTGACTGACGCTTTTGTCCGCGGAACACTATGTTTACTATCAATTTAGTGGGGTTTTTAAACTACGGAGGCCATCTTAGTTTTTGATATGATTAATGTTTCTGCAGTTTCGACTTTGATATTTTTATTTTTTAAATATCAACAATATTGACTGAAATATGACGCTTGTGAAGTTTTTATCAATAAAAAAGATAAGTAGTGTTTAATTGGGGCGGGGCCCCAAGAGATTCGACTACGTCCTCGCCGTCCGCCCTGGACCCCAACTTGACCACGGTAACGCAGTGGCAAGTTGGGTGACCGAACGTCGATTTCGAGACTTGAGTGGCCAACATTGAGATGAATTGTGCTATCATGGATATGCCTGACGAGACCCCCGGTACTGACACTGCCCTTTCCCGGGCAGTCTCAGCCGACGACCTACCGCATGAAACACGGAATTCGATGCCTCTTGATTTGGGGGCTCGCGTCGCGCCGCCTAGTTGCAGCGCGACGTCGACGCCCCAAGGAAATGTTGCTGCTGGGACTGACGGTGGGTCAGCTCCCAGTAGTGTGAAGGTTAAGGGCCGTTCTGCTTCGCAGAAGAGGACCCTCGAGAAGGAGGGACCGCCACGCGACCGGAGCACTAGTTGCTCTGGATGGGGGTCCCTCCTCTCCAGCGATTCGGAGGAGGAGGTGCCGGTAAAGACGGTGCGCACGCGTCTCGGCGCCTACCGTATGCGCCCGCCAACACCACCCCCGTCATCTGTCCCGTCCCTGCGCAGTCGCAGGACCGCGCCCGCGCCCGCGCGGGAGATAATGAGTATCTTCTCCCGCATGAACGCGGCCATGCGGGGGAGTAAAAATATGTCGGGGAGGAAGAAGATTGTGGCTTCACTGGTGGATGAAGCCCAATCCTCCCTCGACAAGCTCCTCGAGCGGAGCGTCACAGAGGAGGAGGCGAAGCTCCGCAAGCAGGTTGCGAGCCTGGAGGTGGAGCTCACTGCCTCCCGAAAGGAGATGGAAGATCTCCGTCGGGAGGTCGCTGAGTTGACCAAAGCGGTCAAGGCACCTCCAGGTCCCATGCTACCTCCTCCTCTGACGGCTGGACCAGCGCCGAAGACGGCGCCTAGGACCGCGCCCACCATGGCGCCCGGCTCGCCGCCGAAGCCTGTACCGACTACGGTGCAGGTCCTGACGGCGATCGAGAGGCGCCTCGCGGTCCTGGAGGACCGGGCGTACCGCCCTCCGCTAACGCGCCCCGCGTTTTCATACGCGGCGGCTGTTGGCGGTGCTCCCGCTCCCGGTCCTAGCGGCACACCTGCTGTCCGCCGCCCCGCTCCGCCCCCGTCCGCTTCGGTGAGCCGGATACCGGCCGAGACCGCGGCCCAGGCGCGGAAGGCCAAGGGGCGCGGCAAGAAGAGTGGCACCCCTGCCGCCTCCTCTTCCTCTATCGTCGCTCCCGCTGCTTCCTTACACCCCTCCAGACGGGAGGGATGGGAAGTAGTGGGAGCCAAGAAGAGGAAGACGAAGGCCGCAAAGAAAGCGGCCAAAGCCGCCGCGGCGAAGGCGCCGAAGAGGCCCCGCCCTCCTCGCTCCACCGCCGTCGTCCTGACGGTGACGACGGTAGGTGTGGAGAAGGGGGTGGGGTACGCCGACGTACTGAGGACTGTGAAGTCCTCAGTCAACCTCTCGGCCCTCGATATACAGGGGGGGCTCCGGTGCAAGAAGACACGCACCGGGGCTCGCCTCCTCGAGGTCTCCGGCGCCTCCAGCGGCCCTAAAGCTGACGCCCTAGCGGCTCAGCTTAGGGACGCGCTGGACCAAGAAGCCGTCCGCGTCACCAGGCCCACCAAATGCGCCGCATTGCGCATCACGGGTCTGGATGACGCGGCCACGACGGAGGAAGTTGTCTCCGCCGTCGTGGAGGCGGGCGGCTGCCCCCGTGACCAGGTGAAGGCTGGAGATATCTCCTTCGGCTCCACTGGTCACGGGATGACAGTCGTCCAGTGCCCCGTCGCGGCGGCACTGAAAGTGGCGGACGGACGAAGCCTCCTCGTAGGGGGCTTCCTAAAGGCGCAGGTGCACCTCCTTCGTGCCCGGGAAACCAGATGTTTCCGGTGCATGGTGGTGGGGCACTTAGGAGTGCAGTGTACAGCGGAAGTCACCGTGGGCGATCGGTGCTTCCGCTGCAGCCGGCCCGGTCACAAGGCAAGTGCCTGTGACGCCCCGCCTCGCTGCTTTAGATGCGAGGCGGAGGGCAAGACCGCGGATCACCGGGTCGGCAGCACAACCTGCGCCGCCTCGAGGCCAAAACCTCGTCCGTCCGCTGAGAGCGGTGGGGCTGCCGCCCTTGCGCGGCCAGTTGTTTCGCGGCGGGATGCGGTTATGGACGTCAATTAATGTCTGACGCCCGTATCCGTATCCTGCAAGTGAATTTGAACCACTGCCGTGCTGCTCAGGATCTTCTGTACCAGAGCATCCGGCAGTGGTCCATAAACTTGGCCGTGGTCGCCGAGCCGTACTACGTCCACCCGGGAAGCCCGGTGGACGAGGACGGCTCGGCCTGTTGTATCTTTGGGGGGTCCGCCGCAGACAACTCGCGCCTTGCGATCATTGCAAGGGGCCGCGGGTGTGTTGCGGCGGACTATGATGGGTTGGCAGTCGTGGCCACCTACATCTCGCCGAACATTGACGAGTCTCAGTTTGAGCTATGGCTCACTGAGCTCGACGTCGTCTTCGCTGCGTGCCGTCCTCGCCCTGTCCTGCTCCTGGGAGACTTCAACGCCTGGAGTGAGGCGTGGGGCTCCCGGGAAACCAGGGACAAGGGGAGGCTTCTTGAGGACTGGACCAGAACACGTGGTCTGGAGGTCCTCAACCGGGGGAATGTCGCCACCTTTTGGCGGCGGGGGGGGGAATCGATCGTGGACATAACGTTCGCATCCCCTGACCTCGCCGCCCGTATTACAGGCTGGCGCGTGGAGGAGGGTGAGGAGACGCACTCGGATCATCGGTACATCCGGTTCGATGTCGTCCCCCCACCTGACCTCCCACAGCCGGTGGCAAATCCCCCGGATCCGCGTTGGGCACTTCACCATCTGGATCGGGAGGCTCTCCTGGAGGCATCCATCGTGCAGGCCTGGATTCCGGCGCCGGACCGGCCTGCCGATGTGGATGCCGAGGCGGAGTGGTTCAGGAGAGCCATGTCGCAAATCTGTGATGCGGCGATGCCTAGGGTTACACCCAGACCGGCCAGGAAGCAGGTGTACTGGTGGTCGCCGGAGATTGCAGAGCTGCGCGCAGCATGCATCTCCGCCCGCCGCCGGTACACCAGGTTTCGCCGGAGGCGTCGCCGCCCAGACGACGCGGCAGCCCGAGAGGCGGAGCTTTTTCAGGCATACAGGGAGGCTAAAGGTAATCTCCAGGAGACGATAAAGCGGGCCAAGACGGCGGCCCGCGAGGAGCTCCTGGAGACCCTGCAGCAGAACCCATGGGGGCGCCCGTACCTACAGGTCAGGGAGAAACTCCGACCTAGGGCGCCCCCACTGACCCAGAGTCTCCAGCCGCAGCAGCTGGAGCGGGTCATGGGCTCCCTGTTTCCGACGAGCGCGGAGGAGCACGTCCCTCCGCGCATGGCTCCGTCTCTGCCCGACGCGGATAGCACCAGCGAAGACGACGTACCCGAAGTCAGGGTGGGGGAGCTAGGTGCGGCAGTACTCCGGCTTAAACGCCGGAAAATCACTGCCCCCGGACCCGACGGCATTCCTGGCCGTGCATGGGTCCTGGCCCTCGAAGAACTCGGGCCTCGACTGATGGGGCTCTTTAGCGCATGCCTCGAAAGGGGCCAGTTTCCCAAGGTGTGGAGGACGGGGAAACTGGTCCTGATCCGTAAGGCGGGGCGGCCGGTGGACTCACCGTCCGGATACCGGCCGATCGTGTTGCTCGACGAGGTGTGTAAGCTCTTTGAGCGAATTATCGCGGAACGCCTCGTCGAGCATCTCACGAGTGTGGGGCCAGACCTGGCGGATAACCAGTTCGGTTTCCGTCGGGGACGCTCCACCGTGAGCGCGATCATGCGCGTGAAGAGCCTGACGGAGGAAGCAGTCTCGCAGGGCAAGGTGGTGGTGGCGGTGTCTCTTGACATCGCCAACGCGTTCAACACCTTGCCATGGAGCTGCGTTAGGGAGGCGCTCGTGTATCACGAAACGCCTCTCTACCTCCGTCGTATTGTCGGGGCCTATCTCTCGGAGAGGGCCATAGCTTTCCCCAGCTGGCTCGGGCCAGCTCGGCGAGATGTGTCGTGCGGTGTTCCGCAGGGGTCGGTCCTGGGCCCGCTTCTGTGGAACATCGGCTACGACTGGGTGCTGCGGGGTGCGTTGCCTAGGGGTGTCGGCGTAACGTGCTACGCCGACGATACCCTCGTCACGGCGCGGGGTGCAACGTACCAGGAGGCAGCACTCAAGGTCACGACGGGTGTTGCTCGAGTCGTGGGTCGGATACGGCAGCTGGGACTGGAGGTGGCCTTGCACAAGTCCGAGGTTCTGTGTTTTCACAGACCTCGGAACGGTCCACCAGAAGGTTCCAGCATAAATGTGGGAGGCGTTAGCATCGGCATCAAGCCCTCGATGAAGTATCTCCGGAGAGGCTGCATGTCTCCTAGCCGGGACCCCTCCATGGGACCTGGAAGCGAGAGCCCTTGCGTCATTGTTCCAATGGCGCAAGGAGGCGCTGGAGCGGGACCACAGGCCTGCGTCTCGAGAAATCGAGGACCAGCGGTCCCAACTCCGCCAGGATCTCATGGAGTCATGGAGGGTGCGACTTGAGCAACCCAAGGGGGGTGCCATCTTCATCGCGGCGGTGAGACCGATCATGGACGATTGGCTGCAGAGGCAGCATGGTGACCTCACGTACCGTGCGACGCAGATGGTTGCCGGGCATGGATGCTTCGGTAGCTATCTGTTTCGCATGCATCGTGAGGTCACACCCCGGTGTCAACACTGCGAGGTTTCCGACGACGACACCGCACTCCACACGTTGGTGGAGTGCTCAGCGTGGGCGAGTCAGCGCCGGGACCTCGTAGTGGGTCTGGGCGTGGATACCCTCTCGCTGGGGACCATGCTTCAAGCCATGGTATCCAGCGGGAGTAGGTGGAACGCGGCCGTGTCCTTCTGCGAGCAAGTCATGCTCGCGAAGGAGGCGGCCGGGAGGGAGAGGGAGCGTACCCTCCCCGCCGAGTTCCGTAGTCGGCGGCCAGGCCGCCCCAGACTACGCGACTACGCCCAAGACTATCGTCCTCCATGATCGGGGCCTGAGGACGGCGGGATCGCCACCCACCGTCCTTACAGAAGCAGGCTAGAAGGGTTGCGTGCTGCGGGGCCTTTGCCCCATAGCACGCAACCAGATTCACTCACTGACGCGGGATAAAACCCGACCCCAATGACGCGGGATTCTCGTCCCGACCAAACACCCGCAGAGACCACAGGGGTGGTCAAAGTCCGCCGGGCGCCACTGGACATACCCTCTGCTAGTAACCAGGGACGCCCGGCAACGGACGTTAGAGCGGCCGCGGCCTTGGGCCGCGGAATTAAAAAAAAAAAAAAAAAAAAAAAAAAAAAAAAAAAAAAGTAGTGTTTAATTATAAATACAATTTAAGAAATATTCCTGAGTCAATGTCGACATAATTCAGAAGAAAATAATTTTTAATATCCAATGACTACATTTTACTAGAAAAAGAACGTGAAATCGTTAATTAAATAGGTTCTTACTATTAAATTATTACTACTCGACTTTATAACCTTGTTATATTATCAAATTGTAGTAAGTTATAACGCGCTACGATTTATAAATGTCGGCCACTGATAAATCCGCCATTTTAATATTGTATGCGCAGGAGTTCACGTGTCTCCCATTTTATTTCGGTCTCCGAGACGAATTTTCACCTACATCAGCCGTGACACTTTTATATTCCAACATTGCCGACAAATCACAAAAATAGTTCATTCCTAAACAAAAACAAGACGATTATAGACCATTCTACGTTATTTAAGTGACATACGACACTGTTACGATTCTAAATTGGCTATGATATAAATCTTCTTAGCATGACAATTATTGTCTTGTATGAGTAACAAATGCGATTGTACCAGTTACGTTCTAAGTATGTAATAATGATGTTTTATCTTTGTTATATTTTTACTCTACACAATAAAAATCTAATATTTTATCTATCACGCTCTAAAGACTTGCAAATTATAATAATATCTCATGCTCAAATATTTTTGAACAGGATACTTCTGTTCTGAATGTGACATTCGTTCATTAAGTAGAAGTTTATTAATAAAAATTGAATAAGTAAATGTTTATTTTTATTATTTTAATCTAAAATGATTTTCGCTTTACTACTTAGACTCTACATGTCCAATTTCTATAACTATCCTTAGAATATTACTTACTAATAGATTTTCAGTTACCAAATTCGTTCAGTTGATGTATAGAACAAGAAGTAACAAACAAACGTCCAAACACAGTAGGTGTATTCCTAAATATAGGTACAGTGCCTAATATGTATGTGTTACGGCAAATGTGATTAATGTGAAAATATGATTAATTACCTGCCATTATTAATAATTACATCGTGATTTGCTAAATGAACTTCATCACTTTTAGCAAATACACTAGTTATAATACTATATGTAATTAATAACGTGTAATAACGCCACGGCAGGTAAGTGGTTATGGTTATTCTTACGTTCACCTAAATTCTTAAGTATTGTGATTGTGTAAAAGTATTGATTTTGTGATTTTGAGTTTCCCATGGATCTCTGAACTCCCCTTAGTCGAATATTTAAAAAATGTATGTTTATGTACCTACCTATGTAGGTACCTATGTAAGTATGTACACACACGCCTTTAAGCCCGCATCGTTCAGTAATTAAGCAAAAACATGCAGGTATTTTTGCATGCAGGTATTTATAATCTCGAATCTAAGAAGGTAATCTCGAAATGTACGCTTCGCTCGCTTGGTCAATTAATATTGACCAAGCGTACATTTCGAGATTGGACAATTTTACTTTCATTCGTCAGTCTGTCGGTATGTGGGTTCGGGTTTCGTTCTTCATAAAACTCTGCACAAGTGTTCTTGGTTTACACAATTTTTTTTGTCGTATGTAATTTTATTGGGGAGAGTGAGTGGAAAAGCCCCATGAAGATTTTTTCCTGGATCAACTAATATTAGTATGTACTAAAAAAATAAAAAAATATCTTAATTTTACCACGACTTTCAGTAACTATTAATAATGACCGGTAATTACATAATTCTCAATTAATCACATTTACGGTTACATAATATACGATTAACCTATTCATTTTTATTTATCTTATAATATAAGCTCTTGTATACTACGGAAGAGTGATTGGTAGACAATAAAACGCCAAATAAAAATAATTGTGCCATTGTATGCAAAACATACAGGCACTTTAAATCAGTAATGGTTTGCCTTTTACGGGTACTAAGTGGACCTCACAGGCGGCAGTCCTTAGTAACTATAAACTTCACATTCGACTTCATTTTGACCTAGATTTATAGGATTCAGTCGAATTACACAGACCATGCGTTCTGTGAATTGGAAGAAATAGTTCAAGAAGTTTTGTGTCCATATAAATAACTGCATTATGTGGATACCTGGATTCTTCATTCTTGACAGTTATAGGTTTGGTACAGACAGGTACCCACAACCCTTTACAGGGATGTAGGTACCTGTCAATCTATATCTACAAAATATTATAAAGAGAAACGGTTTCGTTGTTTGTTTGCATTAAACAGGCTCCGTAACTACTGAAATGATTATGAAAATTCTGTCACTAGTATGTAGCTACATCATTGTAATTATCATCGAGTGACATAGGTTACTTTTTATCCCATTAATGTGTCCTCGTGAGAAGTGGGATCGAAAAACGCGGAGCCACGGTAACCAGCTAGTAGGGTTATTAAAAGGTTGAACAATTCAAACAATAAAATGTAACCAGGTATTCATGATTATATTTAAATGTTATATTTTTTTTATAGGGGCAAATAGGCCTAGCTGATATTAATCTAAAATAATATCCACACATTATATTTAAACCAAATCCATGTAGGTAGGTATACCTAGGTCAAATGTAAATTATATAATCATTTTATTTTGAAACTCATAGTGAAATATTATTTATAGTTATTATAACTTAAGTGTTATTACACTTATTGCTAATAACAGTTAAATTTAACACTATGTATATCGCTATAATTAATTAGGTAATAATAACATATTAGGTACCCAATTAAATAAAACAATTCAGTGCTATTGATGTAATAAAATAAAAAATAACATTAATTGCCAACTATTTAATTAATAATTGGTAATTGTTGCTTTAATTGTTTTGCATAATGTCGTCCCGCCCATGTGCCGTCGGCGGAAGGGGCGGGTCGACCGACGGCTACGACCGACGATGGCGGACCGAAGTATCCCGACGCGTTCGCGTTACATTTACGACTTCTACTCTTTGTTTTATTGCCTGTTTATGGCAAAACAGCTTTAAAATTTCTTTAATTACCCACCTTATTTATACATTCGATAATACTCAGTGTAAAATTATTGCACATACCTAAATGTTTAAACGTATGTTGACTAAGGCATAGGTAGCCCACCTATGCCTTCCTCCAGCAATAGAAACGTGTCGTAAATATTATTGAATTCTAATTGGAATACCTACTTATGAATAAACTTATGTAGGTATATAGGTACTTGTTTTTTTTATGAGATATACTCTTTTCATAATTTAACTGGTAACTAAAGCTGCACTACAACAACAACATCCATAAAAGTAAATTTGAAAATATAGTTATGCCAAATATACTGAAGTAGTTTGGTGTTTGGAAGGCAATAAATTGTATGAAATTAATAATTACCAACTACAAAAACTTCTACGCTACTTCTATTAATATTTATTAGATTAATAAAATTTACTTACCTACTTGAATTAAACAAAATAAATACAACACCTCTAATTAACAAGCACATAATAATAATTAGATGGTATCTCTTGGCAATATCTGGTTGGTAGGTGTAATTAAATTTATTGTTTGTGTTTTAAAAGCCAAACAGAAAGTAATGCCACTTACTAACGAAGGTACCTACTATCTGTTTCAGGTAAAGAATAGCCGCTAAATTGTAAACTCAAACCATGCAGTGAAGGAGTAAAAAATTTACCAGTGATGGACATCCAGGGATACCGTGGTATATCTGGAAGAGGCTGGCCCGTTGACTGCGAACAAGCCGCTCCCATGGCGTCCACGGTGGCTGCAGAAGCTGCTGATGCTGCAGAAGCTGCTGCTTGGTGGTAAAACTGTGCAGCAGCTGCCATACTGGCTGAAGCAGCAGACACCGCTGCACCTCCGTTATGCTGACCGAGCGCGTAATTCACCATTGGATCAGCACCCACAGCTGTTGGGTACCGGCAACTTTTATCGTCTGCTGAGAGACCACCCCCGGCAGAGAACGGCACGGAGCTCGCAAATTGTTGATGGTGGGATACGTAAGGATACATCCTGGCTGGTGCACCTGGTGACGCCGAGGACGAGGAGGAGGAACGCTGTGGGCTCCCAGCGCCCGGTGAGCCTGCCCCTAGCGCTGCCGCTCCCAGTCCGCCTGACAGCGAACTCGACAGCGACGTCGACAGGGACGATGACAAGGAAGATGACAGCGACGCCTCTATAGGCGACGCCCCAGCACCCGCGAACAAATTCTGGTGGTGGAACTGCTGGTGGTACTTCGGGAGCATGCTATCGATGATGAACTTGGAACTCATCGCTCGGCGGCGACGCGGCGCGCGACGATCGCCTCGCGGGAGATGCGTTTATCGCCGGCGATTCGGATCGATTCTCGCGCGTGCACCTCTACTATGGCCGCGGATCGTTTATGACCCGCGTATGAGGCTCTACGACTCCGAATTCCCCGTCGCGGCGAGCGTTACCGCTGCCGCGCGCCGCGCTCGAGACGGCGAAACGTACCACGTGCGTGCGAGCGAGAAGTGACGATCAATGGAGGCGATCCATCGGAAACCTCTCCGTCTCATTAATTCCTACCTGCGTGGCTTATATTAGAAAGAGATAAAAGCTATTCGCTAACGGCTATTCCGACGGCCATTGTTCGTAATGGCGCCGGGCCCCGCGCACCCCCGCATCAGGCTCGTCTACACCAATAGTAGTCCGGTGCAGAACATTCACCGCCAATCACAAACCATTCCAGGCACTTCTAGCTGTCAAATTGAATGGCTTTAAACAGAAATGCAACATTATTATTAAAACCAAATTTTGAAAATAATTTTCTATAAGTTTATACTGTTAAATAGTTATCGCCTTCATTAACTTTATCGAACTCTATAGAGTTCATTATATTATCAGTATCACAAAATAAAATTTTAGTTATAAACTCCTAACTTGTGCAAAACATTGTACATGTTTTATTTGGATGTATAAGTACTTACTGAATAAATTAGGTAGGTACAGAAAAGGCTGATTGATTATTAGTTATTTTAATTAATTCGTAATAAGAATTACAATATATATACAGGATGAATTTTGCAAGTGGGCTTGGATGGCAAATCCATCTATAAGGAATAGCGAAAGATGCTCAAAGGAGTCACGAGCCCGATTTTGATGAAACTTAAAACCTCATCATTAGATTTTTTAAAAACCTATAATCCTAGCTGGGAATCGAACCCATTGATTTAGAAAAAATCACACCCTTTATTATTACACCACACGATAGTGTTGCTGTTAAGGATCAAATTCTGGGAAGTAATGATATACGGCAAATTTAATGAAAACTTAGAATTTTAATAAAATTCATAATTTATGTCAATTTTTAGTCAATTTTGTTCGTATATGAAAAAATACAATTGAAACTAACTAAATATGTACATTAACTATTCTAAAATTTTACCTTCTAATTATATCTGAGTTCTATTATTGAATAATTAATTATAATATTTTAAGACACTTTATCTTAATTATTTTTTTATGAAAACCTTAAGTTTAAATCTCACATAAAATTACTATGTAAGAAATCAGAAGCGCATGTTTTGCTTGGTTATAGCATCAGCTATCTGTTAGTAAAAGTCCCGTTAAAATCAGTCTAGCTGTTTTAGAGATTAGCCTGAACAAACAGACAAACAAACATTTTTTATGTACTTACTGTATAATTAATACCGAATTTCATAATTATGCATTTAGTAAAAACCTGTGAAAAGAAACACTTCAATTTTATTTTTATTGAGCGGAGCGAAGCGAAGCTCAATCTTAGACGACAAGTGTAAATCGTTTGTGTGCCAACTTCTCCGAAACGGCTCGACCGATTTTGACTGGTCGACATCATACCCGGGAGTGCATATCTCTAAAATCATGAAAATAAAGCATAAAAAAAAATAAGAAAATTTGCACCGCTCAACATTTGCAATTAGTAGCATGCATTGCATATCTAGTTTAGATTTTTACTGAGACTACTTATTACAATCACGATAATTTATAACAATATATTTTTGTTTCTAAAACAGGTTTTTCTAGGAAATGGTAACAATTGCATGCATTTCTATTCTTAAAATTTATATTAAAAGGACATCATAAACATTTTTGGTCCAAATACAAAAGTCAAGCAAAAAAAAATTTTTAATCGTGTAGAATCTACATTCCCAAAGCATTTTTTAAATTTTTGTAAAAAATGAAATATCTGATATCTTTTTTATTGTTGACTTTTACTCTGGTATTCAGGGTGTAACATACATATGGGAAAGTCTGAAACTATAAACTTGGGAACCATGTCACTAATTTTACTAAAAAGTCTACAGCTAGGATCACCTAGCTGTAGACTTTAGTGATTAAAAAGAAATTTTCATTATTGAAAAAAATCAGTTTAAAATCATCAGATTATAAACAGATTTTTTTTTAATAGAATGCTCATCCTGTTCAAAAAATAACTGTGTTTTACAATTTTACGCACAGAAACGAGTTCAACGTTGTATTGAAAAAAAGTGTAGTACTGTCAAACACGTACTAAAAAAAATTAAAGTAAAACAATGCATTTTATTAATTTTAGACATCATGTTTTTTAAGTAATATTTACCTACACAATCGATATCTCAGTAGGTTTTTTTTTTCAATAAGTTTTGGTTCGATTCTCGAGCTGAGTACAAGTTTCTTTTGAAATCTGAGTTTGTAGTAAAATTAATGACTCCTTCCTGGTGATCCCCGCGCAGGCAGCTTTCTGGTGCAAAGACTTTTATTGGTCCTGGTGATCCCCGCGCAGGCAGCTTTCTGGCGCAAAGACTTTTATTGGCAATCCAGCGCGGGAATGCTGCCTGTGTTATGGGCACAATGCCTTGAACTCCCTGTTTTACATTTTTTTTTTAGGTTTTTAGTTTTAGTTTTAGATTATATAGTTCCTTTATATTTAAGCTTCTCGTAATTGTTTTTTCCTGTTTCTTGTAAATATTCTGAAATAAATCTCCCAAGGTAACTAATATCATAATTCGTAATTTATGTAAATGAGTAATCTGAATAAAAAAATGTGCAATTGTTTATACATTATTTTTAATAAATTAATATTTTTTATAACTTTACACTTGTTGAAATTCCTATTTATCTAGAAAACAAGTAACGAAAGAACTTAATTCGTAGCAAAATAATAAATAATTAAAATTTCAATGACGAGAATTGTTCTACTTTGTGTAACGCCGACCACGTGGACGAACTGGTACTATCCATCTCGTTTCGTTGAATGTATCTTTCCTTGTCGTACGATTCATTCATAAGTTTGAGTCGTAACTACATTGACTGCATGCGGCATAACAAACTTTACGAGCATAAAAATAAAACTGTTTATTGTCTGGGAATTATATTTATTTGTTACACTTTTAAATGTTATACGTGTTTAGTGCATGGTTTTTATAGGCTTAAGTTGCCTTTTCAGCTTTATCAGGTCGGTGGTACGACTGTGCGGCAGTAGAACAGGCAGTAGAACATTGCATAAGTATAGGTTTTATGTTGTTATTGTGATGTTTTCGCCGTAAACGTATGGAATGTATGATATGGCCAGTTAAGGCCGTTTATTTTGCGATACAGTAATATTTTTTATTGATTTTTAATAAGGTTAATGATAGTTTGATGTTACGCACTATTATACGGATTTTATAGACCATTAAACTTTGCATTTTGAACAGACAGATGGGATTATGTTATTATTGGAAAAGAAAGTTTGATTGTTTTTCTCATAGAGTCAGACAGGTTTAAAAAATATTTGTCAGCTAATTTAATAATTATTTAAAATTATTCATTTACTATCTAAATTTATTTAATTATGTACTTACACATAAATTCTTATTGACACTAGTTGTCTAGTGTCTAGTGACATTGCAAAAAAGTAAAACTACATAAGTTACCTAAAACCAGTAGAGTATTTTTTTTTCATTTATTACCTATTTTCTCATACCTGTATATATACCTGTTATATTATTAGATAGAAATTCCTCTTTGTATTTCTGCTGGCACTACTTAAGTAAGTACCTCGTAAAAACTGCAAAAATAAGTCAACTTGATAAAATTCGGTACCACGAAGGTAACAACACTAGGAATGGCGATGGCGTGTCGTAGACCATAATGGGCTATTGTGTACTGGCGCCTTTATAGGTTCTAGTTGAGTTTGGGACCTAGAAATATGTACCATGCGGGTGGAGCTGCACGTGTTTGCTAGTTAACAACATCATGACGATGGCGTGTCGTGGGCCATGATGGGCCATTGTATATTTTGTACTGGCCCATTTATAGGTTCAAGTTGGGGTTGGGTACGAGAAATCTGTACCACGCGGGTGGACCCGCATGTGTCTGTTAGTTAACAACCCAATGGTGATGGCGTAAGGTGGACCGTGATGTGCCATTGTGTAGGTACTGGTCCCTTAATAGTTTCTAGTTAAAGTCTGGAACGAGAAATCTGTACCATGAGGGTGAAGCCGCAGGTGTCTGTTAGTTTACAACACTACGGTGATAGCATGTTGTGGACCATGATGGCCCATTATATATATACTGACCGAGAGGAACGCGAAATCTTTACCATGCTAGTGAATCCTTTTGATTATAGAGAGGAATTTCTTGCCTTTACCTACTTATTAGTAAGTATTTAAAACCAAATAATTTCAAATGATTGAGAGACACCCCGTGTTGGGGCTGGACTGCTCGACTCCTATGGAGATCTTTTATGATTCTGAAGACTGAAAATTATCTAGAGTTCTAACTTCTATTCTAGTTTCATATACCTACCAATTCAGAATTGGTACACATCAGAGTATTTTGCATATCATAATTTTTTGAGATAAGTAGTCAAACCCTGGGCTATGTTGCTCTTAGGCCTTCTGGCAACATAGTTCGATCGCACAGCTCGATCAATCGAACGAACAGTATTTTTATATCCTCATTGTTCGATAGATCAATCGAACTACGTGCTGTTATTATTTAAAGGTGCACACTGTTCGATCATTTGAACGAACTGTATTTTTAAAATCCTCATTGTTCGATAGATAAGTCGAACCACGAGCTGTCATTATTTAAAAGTGCACACTGTTCGATCGAAATCATACGTATGGAACGTCGTAAAATATTTAAAGTAAAACAAGTGAAATGAAAAAAAAAGAGAAATGCTACTTCTATTACACTTATTGCAAATTTATGAAATCTAGTTAGAAAACATAATATAATAATGACTTTGACAATTTCCTATAGACACACCAATGCATTTTAACTGCCAGTTTCCAATAAATAGGTCAAATAATCAGGGAGTTTAATGAATGATAACATTTAATAATAGCATTATGGTGATAGCATATTCTAATAAATTATAGCGAGCGTTTCGATCCGCTTGGGTCGATCAATCGAACAATATGGATTAAAGAATCCTCATAGTGCGGCCAATTGAACGATGTTGATTTATAAATCCTCATAGTTCAATTGGTCGCACTATGTTGCTTTATAAGTCCTCATAGTGCGACCAATCGAACTGTACGATCGAACTATGTTGCCCCAAGGCTCTTAGGTACTTCTCACTAGTTGAAATGACCTTAGCCTACATGAAATGTGGAACCAATTCAATTCAAGTGGAACCTATTAGGTAGGTACTTTAGGATTTATTCCAGATTAAAAAAAAACACATAGGTAGAGCTACTAAGTTAAAAAAATTGCAACAGAAATGACCGTCAACAATTTCTGATTTGGAGAGGGACCAATTACCGCACGAGCTACTGCTTTGTTCCACCATTCACCGAGCCTTTTCCCAACTCAGTTGGGGTCGGCTTCCACTCTAACTGCGATTCGGCTGAACTTCAATAAGTTCCGTGATTGCAATTGACCTCCACAACCCATGGGCGATATCAAAGTTCTGTAGTTAGATCGGTCAGATTTTTGATTTAGGGCTCCAACTACCCCTAACGACTGCCATAGATGTTCGTATGACAACCGGCACCGACGGCTTAACATGCTCTCCGAGGCACGGAGGGGTTTCAGTGTCTTAGGAAATGGTCACCCATCCTAAGACCGGCCTGACTAGATGTTGCTTAACCTTTGCAATGTGTTAAAATTGTCGATTACCACTAGACTAGACGTTCACAAATTTTACTTTTAAAAAGTTGTTTATTATCTGTTTGTGATCATAAGCTATCTCCGTAACTTTTATCGTTTATCGACTTTTTGTAAAATTTCGATTATATTTCAGGAAGTTTGTAACAGTGCAAGTTAATATTAGTTACAGTTTAATGGGCTGTGGCCTTACTAGGTGCTTACTACCCAAGTGGGGTACCACCATCATCGTGGCGCGCCATCATGGACGATTGGCTGCAGAGGCAGCATGTTGACTTCTCGTATCGTGCGACGCAGATCGTTACCGGGCATGGATGCTTCGGTAGCTATCTGTTTCGCATCCATCGTGTGGACACCCCGGTGTCAACACTGCGAGGTTTCCGACGACGACACCGCACTCCACGCGTTAGTGGAGTGCTTAGCGTGGGCGAGTCAGCGCCGGGACCTCGTAGTGGGTCTGGGCGTGGATACCCTCTCGTTGGAGACCATGCTTCAAGCCATGGTCTTCAGCAGGAATAGGTGGAACGCGGCCGTGTCCTTCTGCGAGCAAGTCATGCTCACTAAGGAGGCGGCCGAGAGGGAGAGGGAGCGTACCCTCCCCGCCGAGTTCCGTAGACAGCGGCGAGAGCGCCGTAGACTCATCTACGCCCAAGACCATCGACCTCCATGATCGGGGCCTGAGGATGGCGGGATTGCCACCCGCCGTTCTTACAGAAGCAGGCTAGAAGGGTTGCGTGCTGCGGGGCCTTTGCCCCATAACACGCAACCAGATTCACTCACTGACGCGGGATAAAACCCTACCCCAACTACGCGGGCCGCTCATCCCGACCAAATCCCCGCAGAGACCACAGAGGTGGTCAAAGTCCGCCGGGCGCCACTGGAAATAGCTTCCGCGTGTAACCAGAGATGCCTGGCAACGGACGTTAGAGTGGCCGCGGCCTTGGACCGCGGAATTAAAAAAAAAAGTTTTTACTAGAACATTTTTCTATTCCGTGGGTACATAATATCATACACATGTAAAGAAAGGAGGTATTTATTTAGAAATAAATTCTAAAAAAACATTTCAGTAATACATTATTACAAAACAAGCATTATTTAATAATAGTTATTTATTTTAATTCAAATTATTTCAAATTACGATTCGCTAACATAAAATTTACTGGTACATAGGGTAGTACATACCTACACTATACTGTATTTTTTACTGTACACTGTAGTACCAAGTACCAAGCAGCACGAATTCGCACTTATAGGTACATGTTCCAATAAGAAAGTATCTAACAAGAACGCACGACCGTGGAGCAATCACCCCTCATTTTATAGTAGTATCGGTGTACAAGAACCAGTATCTTGCAAGCCGCAAAGTCGCCGGTGGGCGGATCTGCTGTCCATCGTAAAAACGTTCTGAGTCTCTGGAAAATTTACAACTATCGTTGGAAGATTTAACGACCAGTTTATAGATCCAACGCTTTTAAATTCGATATAAACTTGCTTTGTCTCAATGAAAAAACCATCAATGTGACAAATGTACCACTTACGGTACACATAATTGGTGCATATGTTTTATGCTAAACGTTTATCCATTTTTTAAGTGATCGAGTTGGACGTTACTTCATTTTGATCACTTCCCATTAGTTTATTTTCACAGATTATTTGTATGAGACAATTTATTATTTAAAAAGTTAAAATGCAATAGTTCTGTCGTAGTTTTTTAACTATCCACACTGTCAATTTCACTACGAAATTAATGAAATTGATAATTTATAAACCAAAATATAGTGGAATGAAATACAGCTGGAAAAGTACCTACTAGAAGAAAGTAGTCCGAAATCATAATATTTGTACCTACATGGTACCACATGGTACCTACATGGTACTTCATGGTATCATTTTGCAATTTACTTATTATAAAGAAATTTATAACCTATGCAGTTGCACGCACATCTTATCATAGATATTCAGTACTTACAATTTGAAGTTTACTTACCCCAAGATCTCCTAACGTCACCTGAAACAACGAGCAGTATGTTAATATCAATACACAGAGTAGATACGTACTTTTAGTAGGTACGAAGTACCATTCCCTATTCTGTGCCCTAGGTAGGTACTACATGTTTATTTATTAGTAGGGGAAACTGGATAGGCATAGGAGGTAAACCAGTCTGTCTTCACCCCTTTACCTATCTGGTTTGACCCATCAAATTATATGGTGATTTACTAATGAGGACTTTGTCTTAACTATCCGGTGTCCCCCCACATTCCCTTACTACTACGAACATTTATCGGGTGCAATTACTAAGTATACTCGTATATACTTATAGGTAAGATATGATTCATTGGTTACTAACCAATCTCAACAATTATCATGCAGTTTTTAATAATGCTGCGTCTACCTTCTCTATTCATACATTGTCAACAGGTAGATGATTATAATGGTTGCCATTGGTCAAACCATAAATTATCTTTTTTTAAATTTTCACATTCAATGATTGGTTGGATGACGTGCCATAGTTGGTTATGGATATTACTTGTTGTAGATGATTTTTTTTGATAGTTTTTATAGATAGGTAGTGTTTGACGTCACCCTCTGGGTTGGGTTGCCTGCCTTGGTTCCTTGAAGTTCAAATGAAAAACATAATTAGGTACCTACCATGCATAAATAATGTTTCCGTGTTACACTTGAATAAAGTTCATTTCTAAAAAAATCAATCCATAAATGATTATGATTATCTATTCAAGTATATTTATATTAAGTCATTCACCGAGGCTTTTCCCAACTCAGTTGGGGTGGGCTCTCCAGTCTAACGGCGATGCGGCTGAACTTCGCTATTTTACGTGAAGCGACTGCCATCTGACCTCCACAACCCATAGGCGATATCGAAGTTCTGTAGTTGGACTGGTCCAACTACCCCTAACTACTGTCATAGATGTTTGTGTGACAACCGGGACCGACGACTTAGCGTGCTCTCCGAGGCACGGAGGAGTCTGAATGTCTTAATAAACGGTCACCCATCCTAAGACCGGCCTGACTAGATGTTGCTTAACCTTTGCAATGTGTTAACATTGTCGGTTACCACTAGACCACGAGCCCCTATATTTAAAATTATTTATCATAGAAGGTTGATTAAAGGCAACAAAAACTTACGTGCCCGCCGCTACGGCACAGCCAATTAAAGTTCTGGGCGTCTCGGACTACAATTTTTATAGAAAGTATAAAGGTAGGTACATACTCGTAGAGTACCTATCGACAGAATTATAATTAGATAGGTAGGTATATTGTAGTACCTTGAGTTTAAAAATAAATGTTCAACAAAGTCAGTTTACTAAAGATTCTTAAGTAACAATATTTATTTAGCTATTCGTCTCGTGTCATATACCTTCCTACAAAAGGGGGGTAAGTAGGAAATTTTAATTTCACGTCTCGAGTTGGGCGGGGAGCGGAAATTTGTGTGGCATAATAAGTGAGATTGTTGCGAAATTTGCTACAAGAAAAAGAACGAGGGCTTCCATCGCTGTATTTGTTGGCTTTGTATGGATACGCGACGATCGTAAACTAAATACTACCACATACTGGTTCTAAATCTACCTATATTTATTAAACATTAAACTTAAACTTGTACGTGTAGATTTATGAATTTTCAGCAAAATAAATAGAAATACATCAGACATACATCACGGCTGTATACCCGAAAGGGTAGGCAGAGATGCAATACACACCCACCCTTTGTTAGTATTTTTTTGGTCCCAGCCATGTAATAGGGGGCAAATCTATTGTCGTTATCGGACACTAACTAAAATTTCATAACCACTCTGTAATTCAAACCATATTTTAAAATAGCCAGGACAGGGTGTAACATACCACTAAATAGAATCTCTGCAGTCCAAGCGTTACTACTACCTACAATCGACTATATTCTTTACTTATAATATTAAAGGCTCGTGGCTAAGTGGTAACCGATTAGATTAACAAATTGCTAAGGTTAAACTACACTGACCCGGTCAGTTTAAGGATGGCTGACCATTTAATAAAACATTGAGTCCACTCTGTGCTTTGGAGAGCACGTTAAACCGTCATGGAATCATGGAACATCTTTGGACGGTCATAGATGTTCGTGACGGGTAGTACCTACCGGCAAAATTTCAACATTTACCCTCAAATTTTAATAGACGCGGACACCCTGCTATATATATTTTTTTATTCTGCGGCCCAAGGCCGCGACCACTCTAATGTCTGTTGCCGGGCGTCTCTGGTTACAAGCAGAAGGTATTTACAGAGGCGCCCGGCGGACTTTGACCACCGCTGTGGTCTCTGCGGGAATTTGGTCGGAATGAGAATCACGCGTCGTTGGGTTTTATCCCGTGTCAGTGATTGAATCTGGTTGCGTGCTTTGGGGCAAAGGCCCCGCAGCACGCAACCCTTCTAGCCTGCGGCGCCCTCGCCGCTGACTACGGAACTCGGCGGGGAGGGTACGCTCCCTCTCCCTCTCGGCTGCCGTTATGTAGGTTTTGACACAACGTTTAGGATGTCTAAATATAAGTTTTTACAAGTTTCGAATCAGGTTGAGAGAATTTCAAGGTTTTCGTTAATTTAACTGGCCTACTACAGAGTGGAGATGGTAGTCGCTTCATAGACAACATTGCAGTTAAGCCGCTTACGCACAGTTAGACTAGAAATCCGACCTCAACTGATTTGATGATTCGACTATAGGTACTCTTGAGAATAGTGATAGACATCAACAATAGATACATTATTTTTAACGAATGTAGGGACCTACCTACCTAATTAAAAAAATACAATAATGAGTTTCAAGACCATTCAAATATGATCTTGGTCAGTCAACTTTATCATTTAAATTTTTACAGTGGTTGATAACAAATTGATATTGAATGGGTAACGTGTGTCATATGAATAAATCATTTAGTAATTTTATTTGCACATTGAGATCAGTATGAATAAATAAAATAAAAAAAACAGTAACGCCATCCATACTAATCTTACGTCCAGCGGTGGGCGCACGTGTAAGTGGCAGCTTCAATATTTATGTGCAATTTTTCCAGCGGCCCTCCGGCCCCGCGAGTACCCGCTGGCCCCCGCACCATGATAAAGGATGCAACGCGCGCCCCGCATCCCCACTGAAACACGCCGAATTGCGTAACAATGAACACCGTTTATAATAATTTTATTAATAGCAATTATTTTCTACAAGAACAGAATACGAAACAGGAATTTGCCAACAAAATACGAATTTCTAGAGGAGGTTGGGGTTAAAAGTGGATAAGTTATCGTAATACCTAAAGCTGGTGATTCTGAACGAATATTTTTGTTGAGATAATATTTTTGGACTAAAAAAACATGCTCGTTCGCTAATTAAGTGGGCTAGGAACTCATTACATCGAGTTATAAAAAATTGTAAGTCTATTTTCGTTTCAGTAGTAATCTGGAGGCGAAATGAGAGTTCCACTTATCTTCCTACTGAGTTAAGAAGGAGACAATTTACAAAATGAAAATTTTAAGCTCATGAAACGGTGCTTGTCTGTCATCATATTTGCGCTTTAAGCGATTTTTATAATTGGAAATATGTTATAGGGAAGAATTACGCAGTCATTAGATATACGTCTGTCTGTATGTGTACATCTTTTTTTTTTTTTAGTTCCGCGACTTAGCCGCGGTCGCTCTAACGTCCGTTGCCGGGCGTCTCTGGTTACAAGCAGAACGTATTTCCAGTGGCGCCCGGCGGACTTTGACCACCTCTGTGGTCTCTGCGGGGGTTGGGTCGGGATGAGAATCCCGCGTCGTTGGGGTAGGGTTTTATCCCGCGTCAGTGAGTGAATCTGGTTGCGTGCTATGGGGCAAAAGCCCCGCAGCACGCAACCCTTCTAGCCTGCTTCTGTAAGGACGACGGGTCGCGATCCCGCCGTCCTCAGGCCCCGATCATGGAGGTCGATGGTCTTGGGCGTAGATGAGTCTGCGCCGCCCTCGCCGCTGACTACGGAACTCGGCGGGGAGGGTACGCTCCCTCTTCCTCTCGGCCGCCTCCTTCGCGAGCACGACTTGCTCGTAGAAGGACACGGCCGCGTTCCACCTACTCCCGCTGGAGACCATGGCTTGAAGCATAGTCTCCAGCGAGAGGGTATCCACGCCCAGACCCACTATGAGGTCCCGGCGCTGACTCGCCCACGCTGAGCACTCCACCAACGTGTGGAGTGCGGTGTCGTCGTCGGAAACCTCGCAGTGTTGACACCGGGGTGTGACCTCACGATGGATGCGAAACAGATAGCTACCGAAGCATCCATGCCCGGTAACGATCGGCGTCGCACGATACGTGAGGTCACCATGCTGCCTCTGCAGCCAATCGTCCATAATCGGTCTCACCACCGCGAGGATGGTGGCACCCCACTTGGGTTGCTCGAGTCGCACCCTCCATGACTCCATGAGATCCTGTCGGAGTTGGGACCGCCGGTCATCGATTTCTCGAGACGCAGGCCTGTGGTCCCGCTCCAGCGCCTCCTTGCGCCATTGGAACAATGACGCAAGGGCTCTCGCTTCCAGTTCCCATGGAGGGGTCCCGGCTAGGAGACATGCAGCCTCTCCGGAGATCGTGCGGTAGCCCCTTATTGTTTTGACGGCCAAGGTCCTCAACGGTCTGTTAAGGAGCGTTGAGTTGTTGGCCGTCAACCACGCCGCCCATACGGGAGCCCCGTATAGGGCCATACTCCGCACGATCCCCAGGTACAGTCTCCTGCAGGAAGCGTTGGGTCTCTTTAGGTTGGGCATCAGTCGCGAAAGCGCGACCGATGCCTGTGTCACCTTGGGGACCAAAATTCGGAAATGTGGTCCGAAGTTCCATCGGCTATCAAGTACGATCCCTAGATACTTCATCGAGGGCTTGATGCCGATGCTAACGCCTCCCACATTTATGCTGGAACCTTCAGGTGGACCTTTCCGAGGTCTGTGAAAACACAGAACCTCGGACTTGTGCAAGGCCACCTCCAGTCCCAGCCGCCGTATCCGACCCACGACTTGAGCAACACCCGTCGTGACCTTGAGTGCTGCCTCCTGGTACGTTGCACCCCGCGCCGTGACGAGGGTATCGTCGGCGTATCACGTTACGCCGACGCCCTCACGCAACGCACCCCGCAGCACCTAGTCGTAGCCGATGTTCCACAGAAGCGGCCCCAGGACGGACCCCTGCGGAGCACCGCACAACACATCTCGCTCGGGAAAGCTATGGCCCTCTCCGAGAGATAGGCCCCGACAATACGACGGAGGTAGAGAGGCGTTTCGTGACACACGAGCGCCTCCCTAACGCAGCTCCATGGCAAGGAGTTGAACGCGTTGGCGATGTCAAGAGACACCGCCACCACCACCTTGCCCTGCGAGACTGCTTCCTCCGTCAGGCTCCTGACGCGCATGATCGCGCTCACGGTGGAGCGTCCCCGACGGAAACCGTACTGGTTGTCCGCCAGGTCTGGCCCCACCGTCGAGAGATGCTCGACGAGGCGTTCCGCGATAATTCGCTCAAAGAGCTTACACACCTCGTCGAGCAACACGATCGGCCGGTATCCGGACGGTGAGTCCACCGACCGGCCCGCCTTATGGATCAGGACCAGTTTCCCCGTCCTCCACTTCTTGGGAAACTGGCCCCTTTCGAGGCATGCGCTAAAGAGCCCCATCAGTCGAGGCCCGAGTTCTTTGAGGGCCAGGACCCATGCACGGCCAGGAATGCCGTCGGGTCCGGGGGCAGTGATTTTCCAGCGTTTAAGCCGGAGTACTGCCGCACCTAGCTCCCCCACCCTGACTTCGGGTACGTCGTCTTCACTGATGCTATCCGCGTCGGGCAGAGACGGAGCCATGCGCGGAGGGACGAGCTCCTCCGCGCTCGTCGGAATCAGGGAGCCCATGACCCGCTCCAGCTGCTGCGGCTGGAGACTCTGGGTCAGTGGGGGCGCCCTAGGTCTGAGTTTCTCCCTGACCTGTAGGTACGGGCGCCCCCATGGGTTCTGCTGCAGGGTCTCCAGGAGCTCCTCGTGGGCCACCGTCTTGGCCCGCTTTATTGTCTCCTGGAGATTACCTTTAGCCTCCCTGTAAGCCTGATAAAGCTCCGCCTCTCGGGTTGCCGCGTCGTCTGGGCGGCGATGCCTCCGGCGAAACCTGGTGTACTGGCGGCGGGCTTAGATGCATGCTGCACGCAGCTGTGCAATCTCCGGCGACCACCAGTACACCTGCTTCCTTGCCTGTCTGGGTGTAACCCTAGGCATCGCCACATCACAGATTTGCGACATGGCTCTCCTGAACCACTCCGCCTCGGCATCCACATCGGCAGGCCGGTCCGGTGCCGGAATCCAGGCCTGCACGATGGATGCCTCCAGGAGAGCCTCCCGATCCAGATGGTGAAGTGCCCAACGCGGATCCGGGGGATTTTCTACCGGGTGTGGGAGGTCAGGTGGGGGGGGGACATCGAATCGGATGTACCGATGGTCCGAGTGCGTCTCCTCACCCTCCTCCACGTGCCAGCCAGTAATACAGGCGGCGAGAGCAGAGGCATTCCCCCGGTTGATGACCTCCAGACCACGTGTTCTGGTCCAGTCCTCAAGAAGCCTCCCCTTGTCCCCGGTTTCCCGGGAGCCCCACGGCTCACTCCAGGCGTTGAAGTCTCCCAGGAGCAGGACAGGGCGAGGACGGCACGCAGCGAAGACGACGTCGAGCTCAGTGAGCCATAGCTCAAACTGAGTCTCGTCCAGTGTCGGCGAGATGTAGGTGGCCACGACTGCCAACCTATCATATTCCGCCGCAACACACCCGCGGACCCTTGCAATGATAGCAAGGCGCGAGTTGCGGCAGACCCCCCGAAGATAAAACAGGCCGAGCCGTCCTCGTCCACCGGGCTTCCCGGGTGGACGTAGTACGGCTCGGCGACCACGGCCAAGTTTATGGACCACTGCTCTGGTACAGAAGATCCTGAGCAGCGCGGCAGCGGTTCAAATTCACTTGCAGGATGCGGATATGGGCGTCAGACATTAATGGACGTCCATATCAGCATCCCGCCGAGAAACATCTGGCCGTGCAGTAGCGGCACCCCTACCGCTCTTAGCGGACGGACGAGGCTTTGGCCTCGAGGCGGCGCAGGTTGTGCTGCCGACCCAGTGGTCCGCAGTCTTGCCCTCCGCCTCGCAACTAAAGCAGCGAGGCGGAGTATCACAGGCACTTGCCTTGTGACCGGGCCGGCTGCAGCGGAAGCACCGATCGCCCACGGTGACTTCCGCTGTGCACTGCACTCCGACGTGCCCCACCACCATGCACCGGAAACATCTAGTTTCCCGGGTACGAAGGAGGTGCACCTGCGCCTTAGGAAGCCTCGCCACGCCTTAGGAAGCCACGAGGAGGCTTCGTCCGTCCGCCACTTTCAGTGCCGCCGCGACGGGGCACTGGACGACTGTCGTGCCATGGCCAGTGAGGCTGAAGGAGATCTCTACAGCCTTCACTTGGTCACGGGGACAGCCGCCCGCCTCCACGACGGCGGAAATGAGCTCCTCCGTCGTGGCCGCGTCATGTATGTGTACTTCTAGCTAACGGCCACAGTTTTTTTCACAATACTTGGCACAAGTTTTCTTTAATTAAATACAAATTCTTCGTCGTGAGCTTTTTGATTGGGGGATAATGGGGTCAAAGAGCCCAAATAATATTTTTAATGTTTAATATAATACCGATACCCAAAGTCAGGATGAACCAATGGTAAACATCCATTTTAAGCAGAAATTATTTTGGTCTAATGTTAGGTTTAAGAAGGGATCCCATAAAAACCAATTAATTGCTATGTTACTTATATTAGTTAATTTATTCATTTACAATAAGAATTAAAATGTACAAAATATACATAATTATATACTAAAAAAATAGTTAATTATATATGTAACTGTACTTGCTGTGTTTATTAATTTTTTATTGTCATAGGCACCCATGGTCAGGATGAAACCTATCTCTTCCAGAGTATCGATAAAGTGGTTCGAGACTGATGCCGTAATATAATTTAAACTTGATCAAAGGTCAATGCAAATTTTGGTCCCACCCTCCAATTGAAGATCCGTCTGGTATATTAACTTATAACTGAAATGTGTTACTACAGATATCAATTATTTAGCTATAAAATACTAATATAGCCAAGGAGTCCCAATTCATGTACTTAAAACAAAAAAGAACTTCATTTGATGGCCTCAAGAGGTAAAACACCTATTGAAGAAAAACTTGTTGGTACTAGCAGAGAATTCGAGTCTAGAATAATACGTTAGAGTGAATAGCAGGTTTAATTAGGTAGGCAGGTATTTAAAATTGTGCACCTCAATTTAACTCAGTATAATATTTGCTTTATTGAATACAAAGTACAAAACCAATAGTTAAATAATTGTTATGTGGTGTAAAAGACCAATATTTTAGAAACAAAAACCTCCCACACACAAAATTGTTTAAGATTACGATCAGTAACACTTTCAACGAGAACATAAAGATATTGTTATAAAATAATATAATTTCATAACTGGCCATTTGTGGCACTACAGAGACTGCATAGTAATATTATTCAAATAAAAACAATTTCAATTTGTTCCCAAATTGAAACAGAGAGCTGGTGGCGTGTTATTACATTCGGGCGGAGAGGTTAGCAGCGGTAGAGCGTGTAAAGTGCCTATAGAGCCTCCCTACCCGACCTCTCATAGCCTATAACACCAGCATTGGGGCTTTCCTCAAAAAGCCTCAGAGAACGCCTCAAATTTAGCGACTTTTCGCTCTCAATACTTTTACGGGACATTTAGAAGCTCACGTTCAGTATGTACGTCATTTTTCTTTTGTACTTAAGTGCTGAAAAATATAGATTTTGATAGACGCGCATTCCGAACGTTCGCTTAGGGTGTAAAAGGAACGTCGATGACAGAGGTATTTCTTATTTAGCGAAATATACTATAGGTTATTCATTTTATACGTTCTTATAAACTCTTGTGGTGATCGGGTAGGTATTGCTTACTGTGATCAAGCATTTCGAGTGGATAAACAGTTTGTTATGAGACATTATTTATAAAGATAAATGAAATGTTATTAACAACTGTCTCACTCACGTAATTGATCAATAAGTTTGACATTCACTTTAAAGTCGTATTCTTACATTATGTTCGTTGGTTTTAATTTTTTAGTTCATAGTTAAATAATCATTACCAATCTACTAAGCTACTATCTCTTTTAAAAACTTAACACAAACTTTACATGTATCTCTTAAGAATTTATAGCGCCCATAGAAATTTCATGAACCAATAAACCGTGATGGAAACCAAAAATCATAATTTTCACGATTTCAATTCCCAAAGGAAAACTAACCTACCTGTTACCTCTCACCTGTAAGTACTGAATTGCATGAGAATAGGTCCAGTTGACCGTTAAAACTAATCGTCATTATCTTCCTGCCCTTATCCTAAATATTTAGGGTTGGTGCAACCTATCTTCTTCCTCCACACATCACTATCAGACACCATCTACTCATTCTCTCCTTTCTTTATCATATCCTGTTTTACGCATTCCATCCATCTTACATACCTCTACTTCTAACGCCCTCTACATTTATAATTTACACCTTTCTAACCTAATATAAAATCAATAATACGTCGAGACGAAATGAAATTAAGAGTTTTAAGAATGAATGCAAAGAGGGTCGGTATTGGTATCGCTTAAAGTCACTACTTATCAGTGAAGTACTAAGTCATAGTTCAATAGTGTGTTAACCCGCTTACAGATTAAGCAATACAAGTGCCTACCTACTTCAGTTAGCACGTGTTGTTATATAATTAAGATTAATTTTCACTCATCCGGCACGTACGTTTATTTTATCTCCATTTAAACAACTCTACATACTTATGTTATAGAATTTGGGTGTTTCTGAATAGATTTACTTCTCAAATTAAGTAGCTACCTACCCAATTACTTTTTTACAATAGAATAGGGGTTCTGTTGTGGGTTTTTAGGGGGTGGGTTACCTATATAAGATGAGTACTTATATTTTAGTGTTGTAATTTTGCTTTTTAACAATTAAAATGCCTAATAACTTTAGTTTCTAATATAAATATACGTGTACCCTATAGGCACACATAATTATTTTGAATATGTTTTATTAACAATGAAGTATGCTAACTTTTTCTTATATTTACAATATTAATCACAAAATCTATAGTCTTAGGCTGGACTCGAACCAGTAGAGTCTTGGTCAGTAAAAACGTTCGACCTGGTATAGGAAAAGTCGTTGGTTCGAGTCCAGGCCAAGACTATACATATTCTACTTCTTTTTTTAAAAACGTGGCTCCATCGATATTCATCGATGATTTCGCCGATATCAAGGTAATGCTTGATTTTTTCCGCACAGAAGAACTAGTAACTCTGAACTAGTTCGCGGTGTGGGACAAGGAAACGTTGTTCTGTATTGTAATTTGAGCATTTGGGCCTGGAATTTTGCCCAGTGCCAGAGGTAACCTAAAAGTCTACCAGGCACGCGCTCCGCAAAAACCCAATCCGCCAAGACTATAGTTTTTGTGAGTCATATTGTTAAGTGACATAATTATTTTAATCATATTAGGTAGGTAGTAATTTCAACGATTGTGTAAAGGTAGGTAGCTGTTATTATATTTTTCTTAAAAATTTTGTTTTGTCCTTTTTTGAGTTTTTTGAGTTTGTTTTAAGTTTTTTTTTTGTTTTGTATTTATTAATATACTTAGGTCGAATTGAAACGTCACTTAAATACTTAAGAACTGTTTAAATGCTTGAGCAACCCTTAAACTTAATTTTTTCATACCCAAACGTCATTTTTGAGTATCTGAATATTTGAGTGACGTTTCAGTAATCGGCTGTTAGTTGGATATTTAACCGTTAAACCCGTTAAAACGTAATGATCATTTAAACTACTCACCTACTACAATACAACTACGAGTATACCTACATAACCGTAGTACACACTGTAAATGTTTTATTTAAAACATAGACACCTTTTAATGAAACGTATATTCTAATTAATACCAAAACACTTTCTAGAAAATTTTACGACGTTTATTATAAAAATGATGTTTTTAATCTACATTTAACAGCTATGAGTAGGTATATTATACATTTTAAGACCTTGTTTAATCATATAAATGAAGTGTTAATTTATATTTTAATGTTTTAGAACAAGACAGATTTATTATCTATGTAATTTATTTTGATACGCAAGATATCTACATAATGTTTGGTAAGTGAACACGACGCCATCTATGATTTAGCAAAGAAACCATATAAAGCAGGCGAACAGTTGACTAATAAAGTGAGCTAAATATGGTTATTTAAAACAACTCTATTCCAAAATATATTTAAATAAATGTGAAAAATTGATTATTTTAAGTTTAAGGTATCGTGATGATGTATCTTGCATTTCACAGTAGGTACAATGGGTAGCGCCATCTCTATAAGGGTGGAAGAACTACGTATATAACAAGTTGACATTGCACATTGAAAAGTGCATGATGCGCCCTCATTGAAACGAACTATGATGCAACTTTAACACATTGAATGGGTCAGTATTTACTTGAAAGCATTGCGTTTCTTTTTCTAATAAGAACAAAATCATTGGATATCTTGTATTTGCAATATATTACCTACTAATTAATTTTGAGATATAAAGAGATAATTGGTAAAAATATTATAAATAGCAATTTAATAATCACTTATCGTTTCTGAGGTACGTACCTTAACGGACCTAATACTTGTGAATTCATTAGTTTCTATCAAGAAGGTAAATCTCCGTTTGTGTTACCTTATCTAAGTGTTGACAACATAACGATAGTAGATAACAAGCTATGATAATAAGCTGAAAAGTTGACTTTACTTTATACTGACATTGTTAACCTGCGCAGTGTGATTTATTGTGTAATGATAAGCATTACACAATAAATCACATTACACATACTGATACCCGACCACTTATAAAAAAATAATGAAATAAATACCATTGACAAATGAACTGGCCTTTTATTACGCTTCTATACATACAAAATTCACTGTTTGCTTTATTCTATTTGATCACAAACGTAATCATGACAACCCTAAATACGATATGCCTACGTACGCATACCTACGTAGCGCTCATCTACGTAAACGTCCAGCCACGTATCGTACTCGTATATTGTCTAAATAATGAATCCATTCTCACGTTCTCCTTTGATTTACGGCCCCGCACAAAACCGCTATAAGACTACATAATGACACCTACCGCAGCCACTTTATTTTTGGACCTTATACATTTTTTTTTCACACGCAACTATTTAGAATTTTTATCACGTAAATTTTCCGCTTGAAAGGGAAATCCCTATTGTCATTCCGTACGTACAGGCCATTTCCTTACAAACACGTGTTTGGCTTCATTTATATAGCCTCTGTATATAGGGAAAGTATTTATTTCTGTCACGCAATATCTTTTTCGTTCGAGTTTTGGCTTTTCATAGTTCGGTGCTCTTTGTTCTTAGGGAAGGATGGGAATAGATGTAGGAAAACTTAGTTATTTGACATTTATTATTCCGTGGCACGTTAATAAGAGTCATTTGTGATGTTGTTTTATTTTCGTAATGGTCCACTGAGCAGGTATTTCAAGGTGTTAATTTATTGCAATTTATGTTAAAATTATTACTATGTTTTAGCTTGGAAATAAGGTCAATGTTGATAAAACATGGCGTCGTACTCTGTACAGTTGATCATGGTGATCCTTGATGTTCTAGTTCTAACCAAAATAAACCTACTCTACCCACCTTGCTAATAGCAAGGTAGGTAGTAGGTTAGGGTTAGGTAGCTTCTACAAACGCGTTTAGAGTTAATTTGAAAAATAGGTCTTAATACTTTCATAATAATTACACCCATTTCTGTCAAGAGTTAGAGGCCGTATTATACACGTACGTCTGCTTTTGGCCAGTAACTTTGATGGTTACACGTTATAGGAGGCGAGATTATGAGAGCCTCGTTGATTGATTGACAACTGTACAAGTCGCAGGTGAGGTTGACTTACGCTTTTAAGATCTTAGTCCCCTAATGCGCCATTGTGACCAAGGAGAGATTACCAATATTGTACTACACATAAAACTCTACAATTCACAGTAGTTAGTCAGTAGGTACTCATGAAAGACACATGTTAAATATACAATAAAATCGGCGCAGTACCAGGTCATAGTGCAATGATGTAGATAAAGTTGGTAATTCAAAAACATATATTATCTTATGCAAGGAATAGATATTAACATACTATATCCACACGATCATACAACAGCTCCCTGCTTTTAAGTCTATTATATCCCATAAAACGTTATAGGATTCCAAAATATAAGCAGTATTAAAGTCCATAGGATCTCAAAGAATACCTCTTCGTCCTTTTTTACCTCATGTCTATGAAATAGGTAGCAAATTTATTTTACAAGTTTCATGCAGCTTAGTAATTGACTTTTGTTGATATTAACGTATAAGTTAGACATTATGCTACAAAGATGGATATCCACCCATCTTTGTAGCATAATGTCTAACTTATACATTGTTAAAATTAACAATGAGTAATATTCAGTAAATTTTGTAGTTTTTATTAGTCATAATGTTAATATATGTAGTTCAAAGTTACATGTTGAGTAATAGAGACAGGAATGCAGTTACAATAGCGATTGCTGTACACTATACGTAATGCAACCCTTGTCACCCCTCGGTGCAGACAGGCTGCAGGGGGTGGCGCATTATTGCAAACACTGTCTATACCCAAAGATGGTGCTACTGTATTTTGCACAAAACTAGGTAGTTCGTCTTTTTAAACACAGATGGTGTTTTAAGCAAATTTTGTTTTAAAACTATTATGACGTCTTTAGGGCTGTCACATATTAGATATTTTTGTTTTATGAGGAATTAAAGCACTGTTATAGTTCTTATCTACCAGTAGAAGGTAATATACTTATAAATTGTAGAAAGTATAGTATCTAACTAATATAGATTAGCAAAATAATAGGAAAAAACGCTTGAATTGTAGAGGATTTATCGTCTGCAAAATTAAGAATCATAAGTTAAGAAGACGAAGTTGTTCCCTAAAGTGTTCCATTGAACTCAAGTCTTACACCATTAATTCGAGGATTTGGTCGAGAGTATAATAGTATGTACAGAACAGAGTAGATTCACCAAAACTTGCCCCTTTGACTCGCTCCATTAGATAGAACGGACAACAGCTGCAAAATGAGGGTTGATTGCTTTACATGTTGTGTAAACATAGATACTATATGTATTACATTATGTAATGTAGGTTCTGTAAAAAAAAACGTTTTCTTTTGATAATTTATTACCTGTTTTTTTTTCAATACAATAAAATCATTAGGTATAGATTATCTAAAATTAGTATCAACGTCGCAGGAAGTGGATGATGTTATATTTGGCTGGATTTTGGTGGCTTCAGTCTCGTATCTATTATTTTCTAATCGCCATGAGATTTACAAGTATTTATGCAATGTATAGGTATTTTCCATTAGAAATAGAATGCCCAAAGATTGAGGTAAAATTTTCATAAATTTATAACTTATACCATACAATATAAGGAAGACCATACATTACTTGTCTACTTGATCTCAATATTCCAAAGAAATTTCAGCATCTAGAATATTTTATAACACAGTTAGTAGACTTTTTATTCAGGCTAATAAATTAAGGGTTGGTGCTTATAAAATAACAGTATTAAACACAAATTCACCGTTGCTATGCAACAAAAAAGTACCGCAAAGTTTAAACAATCATGTTTTAGCAAACAATAGCTCAAGGATTTCGTTTTGTTACTCTTTATTGGCGGCTAGGTGTAACTGTGCTTCGACGAAGAAAGGGTTGCGTATATTTACAATCACATTGTCCGTCTCTGTTACTAACACGCTTATTGATGGTCCAGTGGTTAATTGCTGGTTAAAACAAACATATACAGCGACTAATGAGACTTGGTACTTTAAAATTTTACTAAATATAAATTCTTCAACTGATAATTTAATGGGTATTTTGTAATAGATTGTAGGAAGGTAGTTTATTTGTTTTGAATTCACATAGGTAATACTATAAAGATTTGACAAACTACCTATAATAAACCCAATAATATTGTAGCCTAATTCTTACTAACTAGAATATAATTGGATCTATAGTATAACCATAAGTAGGTTTTTTTTACCACGCTTTTATTAGCTTCACTTGTATGCTTGCTTGCTTGTATGTATGTTTGTTTGTAACCGACTCTTTTAGGTTCGATTTTGCCCTACTTTGAACGATCAGATTTAATTCAAACTTTGCACACCTGTCAAAGACCGATGACAATGAAATAATTCGATTAAAAAATAAATAAATAATAAATAAATAAATAAATAATAAAAACTAAAAAATGAAAAATAAATAATAGTTTAGATGACAATGCAATAATTCAATTAAAAAATTAAAAAATAAGAAATAAATAAATAATAATAAACTAAAAAATGAAAAATAAATAATAGTTTAAAAAAAACACGCTTTTATAGAGAATCCAACTAAAAAGTAGAAAATAAATTTCAATAAGTTTGAAGTAAGAATAGTGTAAATAAGAAATAAATGTATATTATTGTAAAAAAGCGTGAGATGCATTTTAAGATATTATCAAAATGATAATTCTTCTACTCATATCTGTCAATAAAATATTTATAACTATTGACACTATGCACCTCACGCTTTTTTTACAATAATACAGACTGATATGATTGATTCTTGTTCGAAAGACTAATTGCTTAAATTACGAATGATAATGAAAAAATGAGTTTCGCACTTTATTTAGCTAGTTAATGATTTTAAGATAATTTTTGTATCCTATGCAATGCAGTCTGTTAATGTTACTTTAAAATATTTTTGTAATCTGTTTTTTTTAATTCCGCGAGACCGCAGCTCGCTCCCATGTCCATTGCTGCAGGCGTCTCTGGTACACACCAGAAAGTATGTCTAATGGCTTTCGTAACCTGTCCAATGAAATTGACTGGGGCAAATTATGTGCTTTGATATTTAATGCGATATAAAGTTAATAGATACTGCCATAAACATGTATAATAGATAATAAAATCAGGTGCTTACAACATTTTATCAGTTTTTGTTTTTACTACGTATATAAATGTCGGCTTAATAAACATGTTAAATGACATCATCATTACTAAGTATTCAATGTTGTAATTTGTAAATAATATTTATTGTCAGTTTATGGCAACCTTAATAGAAGTAATAATAATAGCGTCATTTATTGCAGATTATAGGATATAAAAATGTACTCTGAATTTTGTAATTTGTGATCAATCACTTAAATGTGCTCTACCGTAATATAAGGGGTGTACGTTTACTGTAGGCTTATGTGCAGACCTGGGAGGTCGTTGGTGGAGTGCTCGTTGGTGGAGTGCTCAGCGTGGGCGAGCCAGCGCCGGGACCTCGTAGTGGGTCTGGGCGTGGATACCCTCTCGCTGGAGACCATGCTTCAAGCCATGGTCTCCAGCCGGAGTAGGTGGAACGCGGCCGTGTCCTTCTGCGAGCAAGTCATGCTCGCGAAGGAGGCGGCCGGGAGGGAGAGGGAGCGTACCCTCCCCGCCGAGTTCCGTAGTCGGCGGCCAGGGCGCCCCAGACTCCGCGACTACGCCCAAGACTATCGACCTCCATGATCGGGGCCTGAGGACGGCGGGATCGCCATCCGCCGTCCTTACAGAAGCAGGCTAGAAGGGTTGCGTGCTGCGGGGTCTTTGTCCCATAGCACGCAACCAGATTCACTCACTGACGCGGGATAAAACCCTTCCCCCAACGACGCGGGATTCTCGTCCCGACCCAACACCCGAAGAGACCACAGAGGTGGTCAAAGTCCGCCGGGCGCCACTGGACATACCCTCTTCTAGTAACCAGAGACGCCCGGCAACGGACGTTAGAGCGGCCGCGGCCTCAGGCCGCGGAATTAAAAAAAAAAAAAAAAAAAAAAAAAAAAAAGACCTGGGAGGTCAAATCGGTATTAATACTAAATAGTAAGGTAAGTAGAAATAGCCTGCGACAGGTAAAATCTAGATTCATAATAAGATTGTAACTTTTACCAACCTTAGCAGTAATAGCACAGATTACTAAATAGTTCCTACGTACTTATAAAAACGTTGGACAGATTTTTATATGCGAGCCAAAATTGTTGTAAATAAAAACAAACATGATTTCATCCAAAAGATAGCTAAGTACTTTGAGAATGAGTTCTGTAGCCCTGGCTTTACGAAATAATCTTGCCAAAAAGTGAAAGAATTTATTGTCCATTTTTACTACTATCAAACTAGTTTGTCGCTATATACCACGTTACATTACACGATGCACAATGCGAGAGAATTGCACAAAAAGAACGTCAAGGTGTAGCCATAAAACCATCATGCTATTACTCAACCCTTTGAGGTGTAATAAATATTTCTATCAATTCCTTTCTCTGCCTTGGTTAAGCATTTTCGGCTCTAATAATTGAATGTAAGGTTAATTTTTCTTGGTGATAGTTAGTTTCAGGGTTGTTTATTGCAAAAAAACGTAACTATGAAGGTAATTTACTAACAAAAAATTTGAGTAAAAGTAATAATCACGGTATTAGAGGGTTAGAAAAGGTAATAGCCACAGTGTAGATTTGATTCCGTACAGTTCAGACACGAAGTATGGTTAAAAATATTCGCTTGTTTTTATTAAATAGACGTGTAGAAATGTGTAAACAAAGTGTGAATGGTTTTTTATTAAGAGTGTTATTGGTTCGATGTGAGCTGCGTGAACATACATAAGTATGTAGTAAATTCAGTAAATAATGACTACAGGTAGGTAGGATATAGTAAAACAGATTATCAATGCCAAATCAAACATTGAAATAGTCTGTAAATTTTTACAACTATCTCCTTGTAGCTAATGTGAAAATATTTAGCATTTGAGCGCAGACGAGTAAGTTATAGTTCCTACCTACTCACTCCTACGTCCATATTCATTGGTATTTGAAACCTAAATATATGTTTTACTTTTTCTGACCACCTATTTAAACATCAATAAGTAGATATATACTTAGTAGCAACGCCATAGCGAAAAAGGATGTTTTTGACCTATAATTTCCATTTTAAACTTATTTTGACTACTCGAATAGGAATCATTAAGTTAATAGGTAGATATTGCAAGAGGCTTCTCTCATTTCCACGTTCTCCTACCGATATGAATTTAAATGGCGCTAAGGCAATAATAAAAGCATTTTCTGAGGTTGCATCACATAAACGGTCCCATAAAACGTTTTATTACTCATACATACACACATTAAACTGATATGTATAGCAATAAATCATCATTAATATTCGTTATAAACAAACGCGGCAAGGGTTTACTCGAATAAATAATTTTATGACATTTTACGACCTTGAAATTGTCTCACGCGAATTTTATTGCAACAATGAATCAAAGTTGCTTGGTAAGTGATTTAGGTTTCCTCAATAGTTTAAATTATCTGCTGCATTGTTGTTTATCAAAGAGGTATAAAAATAATATACCTAAGGATATAAATCGTTCAGTTTATACAAATATATTACAATACGTCGTAGAAAGGAATAAATTCCATAAGTCTGAAATGTACAAATGAAAATTATGTCTAAGGCAATTCAAATAAAATCAGGAGACTGACAATCCAATTTCAAAAGTATAAAATATATGTACTAATAAAAAGGTACCTACTTATTACAATTAAATTGTAAATACTTAGAAAATAAAACTGAAATCAGTATACACAGTCTCGTTATTACGAATTTATACATCCTATTCGGTCAGTGTAAACAGAACACACCAAAATTATTGGCAACATCGAGGTGTAGTGACGTAACCGACGAGATTTAACTTAAAAGTGTACTATTTTTAAATAACTGAGAATGATCCAGACCGCCCGCACGTAACATATCATTATAGTGTTTAAAATTGCTTACTGCCGAGATATAAGATTAAAATGATCTCATAACAAATAAAAAAAAATAAGATGTGTAATAATTACTTTCGTTGACCAATAATTTTTGGTAACCATTCATTTAGATTTATCGGGTTTATTGACGCTTGATATAATTCAACGTAACGTGCATGCAAATATTAATAATTAACCTGATAATGATGAGTGTAGAACGTCAACAGTCACAGAATTAGACGCAGGAAGATATATATAATAATTTGATTGATTTGTCGCCACTATAAATGATACTTTTACGCAATTCTCAGCCAACAACAAGTCAGAGGTCAGTATCGTTTAACTCAAATTTACTATTTATATTATGTCTTATGTCTGTCGACAATTGTAAATACCGTTAGATCATAATCAATCTCTCATGTTTGTAAATGCTGGCGATTGGATAAGAGTGACCGTTAGTTTTAATTTCCAAGTTCTACTCTCACTGGCTTTACCTCTAAAACTCCCTATGTCACCGTAAAATTGTAAAAACCGTTAGATCATAATCATTCTTGCATGATTAATACATCGATTGTAATAATGGTGATTGGAAAACAATGACCTCGAGTTATAGTTTTTAAAGGTAAGTAGAGCTTGTGCGAGAAGAACCTGACAAAAACTTACTGCCACTCTTATCCAATCGCCAGTAATGACAAACCATTGTATTAACCATGCGAGATTGATTATAATCTAACAGTATTGAGAATTGAATAGATAGGTATAGGTACATAAGTAACTATGCTTATAAAATTTTCTCATCTCTAGTCCCAATCTCTGACTGAGGATTAACTGATGGTAGAAACCAATTTAAACTTAGCGACTGGTTAAAAAGCAAAAGTTGCTTTTGAACTTTAGTCATTTTGCCGACGGCAAGCCCTTTATTTTTTACTTATTTTACTACTCGGGCCCTTTACGAGCGTCCGACGTCATGCGAAACGTTCTACACAGTTTGCAATAATATTGACTTATACTCGTAATAGGTAGACTTTTTTCTGATGTTTATCATTATGTAAAATGCAGTTTAAACGCAAAATAATTACTGCGTGAAACAGGTTTTTGCGCTCATTGATATTAATTAACCTTAATTTGATATTAAATACTTGTTTAACATGCGAAATTGTTTTTAACTGCTGACTTGTTGCGTTATATAGCGCCTTAAAAAGGTTTAGTAAACGTTCTTAAGCATTATATTCAAGAAAAAATGCGGCAATGTGTATCATTATTGCTCTATAATTATACATCAAATTGCGTGTACCAACACTCCAACACTAATATGAATTAAAGACGTTATGTTATTAATTACTTAAACTAAGAGGCACTGACCTCATTACGGAAATTTTATTAATAAATGGGAACTCTGTTGCTGACTGTACTTTAATTATAATTTAAACTCAATGGAGGTATAATGACCAAATATGAAAACATTGAAATAAAAAAGTACGTATATTTATTTTTATTTATAAATAAAAGTAAAATAAATATATTGGACTCACGTGGCTCACACGACGTCATTTAGCCCAAATTAAGCTAATATAAGCTTGTGCTATGGGATCTAGACAACTGATAAACATACTTATAAATATACATACCATACATAGAAAATACCTAAACTCCGAAACAAACATTTGTATATCACACAAATAATATGATTCAACCCAGAATCAAATCTGGGACCGCAGTCGCATACTCATACCACTGCGCCACCGAGGCAGTCATTATATTTTGAATGGAGAGTTGTAATAGTGCTCATGACACCCTGACAGTTAAGACACAATTTTAGTATTTTTTAATGCTTAGGGCACTTTTCTGTCATGGGTGCGGATCTCGTCCGCAATGTGTGTGGTCAACGTCAAATCAGTGAACACCGACATGCAATGCGGGGAGATCCGCTCGCTGGTAAACACACTTGACAGGAAAAACACTTTTAGTGGGTTTCCAAACCAGCCCGTCTCTTGTACTTTACTACCCAGTTTTGTAGTTAGGTATTGTAGAGTTTTGTGTATATTCGGCGTTCTCATCTTCAGAGCATAAGCTCAGTGTACCTTATTTGAATCTGATCCTAGTTTGCCAGAATAAATGTCTTAGAAATCGATATCGGACGCATAGCCTAAGTACGTCTAATTCTTAAAAAAGTAAGTAAAGTAACTTGCTTACATATATTACCACACTGGTAGAGGCGTGGCTTAGACCTCGATCGCCCGTTGTAATGAAGTTCAAAAGAACAATTAATAAGTATACAACTTTAGACATTCTCTTAATATTCTGTCAAAGTATTTTCTCCATGCATATAAAGGACAACAAATATATAGAATAACGACGTAATTAAAGAAAATTAGGAAAGTTTATAATTAGGATACGCCACGAAACGCCATGGCCGTCGTGTGCTGGAGAATTACCTTAATAAGCAAGTTTAGACGCTGGTCGCATTCGCAAGAACAATTATGAATACCGGCCCCAAATAAACAAAACCTTCAACACATTTTGCTAGAATTAAAACAAACTGTATTTAGAATAGAATACAACTGTTAGAGACCAGTTGTGACTCCATATTAGCAGTAGGAACACGTGCGGGCGACTTTTCCTGTTCCTTATTAGATAAACTTATAAGGTTTCTGTTTCAATTTCATGTAAATGTACCATAAGGATAGTAAGGTTCTGCCATAGAAACTCTCGCTCAATATTTATATAAAGTGTCATGTTCTGAATTTATAAAATCAACAAAGGGATAGCGTAAACTTTACTTTCATAGATTACATACATATGTTACATTCAGCTTGTCAGTTTCTGTTAAAATGGCGCTTGATATTGATTTTACTGCTTTTGACTTAATTAAAGTGTGAAAAATTTAGTATTGAACAGAAGATAGATCCTAATACTTTAGGTACCATATAAAATATTCTCATATTATACAAATAATGTATGATATGAGAATCAGTTTCTTCTTAAGTAGTTTTACAGATATAAAAACAATTAAGTACCTATGCTATTGTTACGTTCTATCTTCTATTTGTCATTATGTAAGAGTAAAACATGTCTAACATTTAATAATAACTACACTACATGGAACAAGCCCCCTTGTCTGCCAATAAGTACAACAACAACACAAGTTAGACACGATAAGCTCCGAACTTTCAATTACTGTATGTAATTAAGTGTCAGCGATAGACGCCGACAGAATCCAGTTGGTTCTAATACTATTAAATTGCTAAAGTTTACCAGTTTAAGGGATCGAAGGTATTTTTGTAAAGGTTTCTGCGCACGAACGCGAGCGACTAAGGGTTCCAAAGAATCTCAACTTTAGATTGGAATTTTAATTATGGATTTTGTACAATGAGACATTGTTTGGTGGAAAGATTTTCGGAACTATTATTATCTTCTTTGAGTTTGATTTAAAACTTTTTATATTATGTAATACCTAAGTACCTACCTAAAATATTTTGTGGGGATTATGTGAAGTATAACTATAGAAGATTAATGGAAGGCAACTAAGAGCAAACCTAATTAATTATTTAGAACTGAGAAAATTGAGTGGTAGTAACCGTATACATAGGAAACATTACAACGTAGCTTAATAGGTACGGTTATTTTGACAGAACTTATTACATTATTAATATGTTCATTAGAAATCCCTCTTCATTCCCCCGGGCAATAGTGCTTTAATGAAGTAATTAATTTAAAAAAAAAATATTACTTCCAACACCACTGGGCCAGTCAATTTAAATGTTTATTAATGAATGTTTCGTATTTTAATTCAGCATATAAATTAAAATTCTCTGCACCGAATGATTTATAAAACGTTCACCAAATTAATATAACACATCCGTTTCATCAGGTTAGCAATTTAACTAAACATTAATACATGTAACATTATATTTGGCACATAAAACTTTTATAGACGTACTATAAACTGTATCAATGTCAATAAACCCATCGATTACGAATATTCATTAGTTCTAATCGAACAGGTTTCTGATTTAGACGAATAGTAATCGAATATTATATTAGGTACTATTTACTACCTTAATACACAATTAATTAAAATCGAAAAACCTTTTGATAATCGAATGAGTGTGGATATGAATCGAATTTATTACACGCACTTGAAATGGAATTACTTATCTTAGAAATATTAACCAATAAATACGTGATCAAACTGCCACTGAACTACTGAACAATGTCTTGGAGCATGTAGACGGTATAAGGGTTTAAAATTACCATTTACATTCAGAAATAACTTTCCGATTTTATTCCACTCATAGGAATAGTTAATATGCATGGGAATAAATACTTGAACAACGTCTATGTCTTACATACATAAAAGGAAGGCAATAAATTAAGCGTAAGCAATCTTTTTCATAATTTATTGCTTAATTACGTGTATAATCTACATCAAAATGCCAGCTACTAGTCCGAAAACGTGTATAAAAGCCCGGGGGCTTCGTTAATTCTGGAAATCAATGGAAAAAAACCTTGTATTACGTGAACATAATACCTATCTGATTTACTCAGACCCAAATAGGAACTTTAGTAAGTACACTTACCTACGTATAGTACTCGTAAATGTGCATTTCTCACAGACGATAGTCCAGGACGCCCAGGACTTTAAATGGCTGTACCATAGCGGCTGGCACGTAAGATTTTGTTGCCTTTCATCAACAGTTCATCGCAAAACAGCGGGTTTAATTTTTTTTTCCAAATTATAATATAGCTGCTACTTTTTATTAAATTCATGCGGCCATTTTGGACATTACCCATTATAATATACTGCTATTACGTGAGACTAAAAATACTGGCAAATTGTGGGTGTGTAATGCACCTCTGCTTACCCCTTCGGGGATACAGGCATGATATGTATGTATGTGTTTCTCGCAGATATCAGTGGAATAGCTTTTATGTACCTCGACTGCAGTCGGTAACCATTTGGGCCCACAAAGTGGGCGATATAAGGCACTTTGCATTAACTTAAGGTTTTGACCATAAGAGAAACTGTAGAACTTTCAATAATATTTTATCACAAATATAATTCGGTTATACGCTTATATAGGGTAAGCAGGATATGGTGCAGGGTTATGCTTTCGTAGCCGTACCCGAGACGTACACAATGAAAATAGGTATGTAACTACATACCTACATCCATCCAATGATGTATACGTCAGTAAACAGCGAACGTAGAGGTACGTAGTACTATTCTCTAGTAGAGGTAATGAAATAATGATTCTTTATAACGAATGCAAAAAAAAAAGATTATTTATTTGCTTCGTGTTATTGTTGTTTTGGACGTTGTTGCGAATTTAAATTGGACAACTTATCCACGCATGCAATAATCAGTAATTTTATGATATGGACAAACATATCAAAAAAACTGCACAGGTGTGAAGGAATATAATACTTGAACCAAGCAAATTACAAAGTATGTCGTTATTATCAATTGGTATCAGTTACGAGCTATTGTTCATTTTGTTCGGCCTATTTTAGTGTCAATAACGATGTCTGGGTAGGTACTGACCTACCCAACTGCTGTATTAAAATCATTTTGTTTTTGTTTTGTTTTGTTTAAGCGTACTGTCCAATATTGAATTTGTAACTATGAACTAGTTATTTATTGCAAAAGTTATAGCTTGTAATTAAAGTCTTTGGTAGAATTAAATTGAATAGTAGGTACCAACAATGGAATTAAGCTTTTAATTCGAAGAAGAGGACCCTTGAGGAGGGGTCTTCGCGTGACCGGAGCACCAGTTGCTCCGGGTGGAGGTCGCTCCTTTCCAGCGATTCGGAGGAGGAGGTGCCGGTCAAGACGCGTCTTGACGCCTATAGAATGCGGCCGCCAACTCCCCCTCCGTCCTCAGTACCGTCCCTGCGCAGTCGCAGAGACATTGGAGTGCCGCCCGCGCGGGAAATTATGAGTGTTTTTGCCCGCATGAACGCTGCCATGCGGGGCAACAAAAACATGTCGGGGAGGAAGAAAGTTGTGGCTTCACTGGTGGATGAAGCCCAATCCTCCCTCGACCAGCTCCTCCCGCGGAGCGTCACCAAGGAGGAGGCGAAGCTCCGGAAGCAGGTGGCCAGCCTTGAGGCGGAGCTCGCTGCCTCCCGGAAGCAGATGGACGATCTGCGGCGGGAGGTCGCCGAGTTGACCAGGGGGGTCAAGGCACCTCCAGTTCCTATTCCGCCTCCTTCTCCGACGGCTGGACCAGCGCCGAAGACGGCGCCTAGGACCGCGCCCACCACGGCGCCGGCTTGCCGCCACAGCCTGTGCCGACTACGGTGCAGGTCCTGACGGCGATCGAGAGGCGCCTCGCGGTCCTGGAGGACCGGGCGTACCGCCCTCCGCTAGCGCGTCCCGCGTTTTCATTCGCGGCGGCTGTTGGCGGTGCTCCCGCTCCCGGTCATAGCGGCACACCTTCCACTTCAGCGAGTTGGATGCCGGCCGAGACCGCGGCCCAAGCGCGGAAAGCCAAGGGGCGCGGATAAAAGAGTGGCACCCCTGCCGCCTCCTCTTCCTCTAACGTCGCTCCCGCTGCCTCTTCACATCCCTCCAGACGGGAGGGATGGGAAGTATTGGGGGCCAAGAAGAGGAAGACGAAGGCCGCCAAGAAAACGGCCAAAGCCGCCGCGGCAAAAGCGCCGAAGAGGCCCCGCCCTCCTCGCTCCACCGCCGTCGTCCTGACGGTGACGACAGTAGGTGTGGATAAGGGGGTGGGGTACGCCAACGTACTGAGGACCGTGAAGTCCTCAGTCAACCTCTCCGCCCTCGACATACAGGGGGGGCTCCGGTGCAAGACGACACGCACCGGGGCTCGCCTCCTCGAGGTCTCCGGCGCCTCCAGCGGCCCTAAAGCTGACACCCTAGCGGCTCAGCTTAGGGACGCGCTGGACGCAGAAGCCGTCCGAGTCACCAGACTCACCAAATGCGCTGCATTGCGCATCACGGGTCTGTATGACGCGGCCACGACGGAGGAAGTAATCTCCGCCGTCGTGGAGGCGGGCTGCCCCCGTGACCAGGTGAAGGCTGGAGATATCTCCTTCGGCACCACTGGTCACGGGATGACAGTCGTCCAGTGCCCCATCGCGGCCGCACTGTAAGTGGCGGACGGACGAAGCCTCCACATAGGGGGCTTCCTAAAGGCACCTCCTTCGTGCCCGGGAAACCAGATGTTTCCGGTGCATGGTGGTGGGGTACGTCGGAGTGCAGTGCACAGCGGAAGTCACCGTGGGCGATCGGTGCTTCCGTTGCAGCCGGCCCGGTCACAAGGCAAGTGCCTGTGACGCCTCGGGACCATCAACGCCTGGAGTGAGGCGTGGGGCTCCCGGGAAACCAGGGACAAGGGGAGGCTTCTGGAGGACTGGTCGTGGACGTGGTCTGGAGGTCCTCAACCTCGCCCGCCGTATTACAGGCTGGTGCGTGGAGGAGGGTGAGGAGACGCACTCGGATCATCGGTACATCCGGTTCGATGTCGTCCCCCCACCTGACCTCCCACAGTCAGTGGCAAATCCCCCGGATCCGCGTTGGGCACTTCACCATCTGGATCGGGAGGCTCTCCTGGAGGCATCCATCGAGCAGGCCTGGATTCCGGCACCGGACCTGCCGATGTGGATGCCGAGGCGGAGTGGTTCAGGAGAGCCATGTCGCAAATCTGTGATGCGGCGATGTCTAGGGTTACACCCAGACCGGCCAGGAAGCAGGTGTACTGGTGGTCGCCGGAGATTGCAGAGCTGCGCGCAGCATGCCACTCCACCCGCCGCCGGTATACCAGGTTTCGCCGGAGGCGTCGTCGCCCAGACGACGCGGCAGCACGAGAGGCGGAGCTTTTTCAAGCATACAGGGAGGCTAAAGGTAATCTTCAGGAGACGATAAAGCGGGCCAGGACGGCGGCCCGCGAGGAGCTCCTGGAGACCCTGCAGCAGAACCCATGGGGGCGCCCGTACCTACAGGTCAGGGAGAAACTCCGACCTAGGGCGCCCCCACTGACCCAGAGTCTCCAGCCGCAGCAGCTGGAGCGGGTCATGGGCTCCCTGTTTCCGACGAGCGCGGAGGAGCACGTCCCTCCGCGCATGGCTCCGTCTCTGCCCGACGCGGATAGCACCAGCGAAGACGACGTACCCGAAGTCGGGGTGGGGGAGCTAGGTGCGGCAGTACTCCGGCTTAAACGCCGGAAAATCACTGCCCTCGGACCCGACGGCATTCCTGGCCGTGCATGGGTCCTGGCCCTTGAAGAACTCGGGCCTCGACTTATGGGGCTCTTTAGCGCATGCCTCGAAAGGGGCCAGTTTCCCAAGGTGTGGAGGACGGGGAAACTGGTCCTGATCCGTAAGGCGGGGCGGCCGGTGGACTCACCGTCCGGATACCGGCCGATCGTGTTGCTCGACGAGGTGTGTAAGCTCTTTGAGCGAATTATCGCGGAACGCCTCGTCAAGCATCTCACGAGTGTGGGGCCGGACCTGGCGGATAACCAGTTCGGTTTCCGTCGGGGACGCTCCACCGTGAGCGCGATCATGCGCGTGAAGAGCCTGACGGAGGAAGCAGTCTCGCAGGGCAAGGTGGTGGTGGCGGTGTCTCTTGACATCGCCAACGCGTTCAACACCTTGCCATAGAGCTGCGTTAGGGAGGCGCTCGTGTATCACGAAACGCCTCTCTACCTCCGTCGTATTGTCGGGGCCTATCTCTCGGAGAGGGCCATAGCTTTCCCCAGCTGGCTCGGGCCAGCTTGGCGAGATGTGTCGTGCGGTGTTCCGCAGGGGTCGGTCCTGGGGCCGCTTCTGTGGAACATCGGCTACGACTGGGTGCTGCGGGGTGCGTTGCCTAGGGGCGTCGGCGTAACGTGCTACGCCGACGATACCCTCGTCATAGAGGCAGCACTCAAGGTCACGACGGGTGTTGCTTTAGTCGTGGGTCGGATACGGCAGCTGGGACTGGAGGTGGCCTTGCACAAGTTCGAGGTTCTGTGTTTTCACAGACCTCGGAATGGTCCACCCGAAGGTTCCAGCATAAATGTGGGAGGCGTTAGCATCGGCATCAAGCCCTCGATGAAGTACCTAGGGATCGTACTTGATAGTCGATGGAACTTCGGACCACATTTCCGAAGTTTGGTCCCCAAGGTGACGCAGGCATCGGTTGCACTTTCGCGACTGATGCCGAACCTAAAGGTTACCCAGCGCTTTCTGCAGGAGACTGTACCTGGGGATCGTGCGGAGTATGGCCCTATACGGGGCTCCCGTATGGGCGGATAGGTTAGCGGTCAGGGGGAACGTGACTCTGTTAAACAGACCACTTTGAACCTTGGCCGTCAGAACCATACGGGGGTACCGCACGATCTCCGGAGAGGCTGCATGTCTCCTAGCCGGGACCCCTCCATCGGACCTGGAAGCGAGAGCCCATTGGTCCAATGGCGCAAGGAGGCGCTGGAGCGGGACCACAGGCCTGCGTCTCGAGAAATCGAGGACCAGCGGTCCCAACTCCGCCAGGATCTCATGGAGTCATGGAGGGTGCGACTTGAGCAACCCAAGTGGGGTACCACCATCATCGCGGCGGTGAGACCGATCATGGACGATTGGCTGCAGAGGCAGCATGGTGACCTCACGTACCGTGCGACGCAGATCGTTGCCGGGCATGGATGCTTCGGTAGCTATCTGTTTCGCATGCATCGTGAGGTCACACCCCGGTGTCAACACTGCGAGGTTTCCGACGACGACACCGCACTCCACACGTTAGTGGAGTGCTCAGCGTGGGCGAGTCAGCGCCGGGACCTCGTAGTGGGTCTGGGCGTGGATACCCTCTCTCTGGGGACCATGCTTCAAGCCATGGTATCCAGCGGGAGTAGGTGGAACGCGGCCGTGTCCTTCTGCGAGCAAGTCATGCTCATGGTAGATAGCAGTGTCGATATTAGTATAATATACGATATTAGTATATCGACACATTCAACCAATATTATATATTGTAGCAGAAAAATTAACGCCTTAATACCAAATTAACATCTTTTGAAAAAGTAAGTATGCGATATCATTGATAAAATAGTCCGATGGCCTAAAGTTGACATCTGGCTTTTATTTTAATTCCGCGGCCCAAGGCCGCTGCCGCTCTAACGTCCGTTTAGGTCGGTCTTTGACTATTTTGGGTCTTGCACTAGTTTAGAATAATTGTTAGATAAATTAAATAAATCTAACTACTTTGCAATATTCCGCCACAATCAAATTACCCAACTCTCGTATTTATTCATGCACAATTTTTTTTATTGTGCATGAATAAATACGAGAGTTGGGTAATTTGCATGTGGCGGAATATTGCAAAGTAGTTAGTTTTATTTCATTTAACTATGGACTTCCGAAAAGTAACGCCTGATAGTATTAACTTTATGATTGTTATATGTTGAGTCCACAGTTTATACTCCTGGTGGCACCGCACCAGTACACCCTAATGAGAAGATGATCATAAATATATCTTAATAGATTTTTCGTAACGACAATAGCCATTATCACAACTAATTATGATAAAACAGTGTTGCAGACAACTACAGTGAACGCCTTTGTTTATCAAAACGGTTTAATTATAGCCTCACAATAGTTTATAAACAGCGTACAGAAGGCGTCGCGCGTCGCTCTCCTCATTTAAGTTCCACAACTTGGGAATATTAAGGCGTCATGTTGGACTGACAGGTTTTAAAATATGCTTGAACAAGGTAACTACTAGTACTGGGAACTGGTAAATATAAGGTTATAACAATTTGAAATGATAGTATAATACAACTAGGTATCGATAAAATTAATAAATTTTATTTTCTAATAAAATGAATCACCCATTTCAGTAATAAATAATGATTAAGTTATATACAAATTGAACGAGGGAATGGAAACTTAAACCGGAAAATATGAGTGTGATTATAAATTAAAATATAGATTTGCATTTGAATTCGTTATTTTAAGCTTATTTAAATATGTCGTATGATAGCCAATTCATAACATTACGTTGATTTTAATTATACTTAAAGCTGAAAGTTTTTGACAAACTACGAAACATTAGATCTAGTGATATTGACTGATTAAATTAATAACTTTTATTGCAAACGGGGTATTTACTTACCATTTGTTTTATCGAGTGTTCAATGTATTGATATCCGATTAAAATTGAATGGTGCATGAGTGTTAAGGAATGACTTCACCCTCAACTTGACGACCTACGATGTGCCTCTTCACGCTTCGCTTAAAGAACCCAGGGTTATATGTGAGAGGAAACACGTGCACAGGCAGGGCGTTCCAGGTCACTATCGTTCGGCAGAGAAACTACCGTTTAAAACGTTCGGTTCTCGCGAACATGCTATCCACTGTGTGGGAGTGGCATCTCTACCCGGCACGCGTTGTTCGCGATCGGAAGGAAGAGGGTAGGATCAGATTGAAGAGCTCTTCAGAACACTCGCCGTGGTAAATACGGTAGAATGCGGCCAAGGAAGCTATTGTTCAGCGCTAAGCTGGCGGCTCAATGCTTCCCGTTACCTCCGGACAATCTATAATACGGCGCGGAGCCGTCCCAGAGGTGAGAGCAGTATTCGACGCAGGGTCTAATCTGCGTCTTGTACAGCAGACACCTCTGGTGCGGTGTAATTTCTAATTAACTGCCAACCTTAAACAGGTCGATTCAACATGAATATCTTATCTACCTATACATTGCAAATGTTCTTCATACAAAATTCACAACTAACTGTTAGGTCAGCAAAAATCGTCTAGGGCAATCTTAAGTAAAATCTCACTTACGTAGTAATAGCTCGTTTTCAGAATAAAATTTTTGAATCTTCTCGCGTTCTTCCTTCATATTTTTAAGCTGTGTGGTTACCTAAATGTTTTTTGATTTATGAGTTTAAGTTTAAATCACCAAAAAGGATTCTAGACATGTCGAAATTTAAATGATTAATTCATAAACTAAAACATTATTTCCAACACGTCTTCAGAACACTGGTTGAATAAAGACTGGTGAAGAATTTTTCCAATAAAAAATGCGTTATTGTCACACAAGCTTTGTATGATGCCAGTTAAATTTACGACGTAATAAGGAAGTGTCAATTCGACTCATATTTTGACGAAAGGGTTGAATAGCACATTGTGCGTTTTGTTGCTTTTTTACTTTTGTCCTACTATTTTAACGTCCGTGTCTTATTGTTTTCTGTCTATTGTCTTTTTTAGAATTTTATTGCTTGTTTTTAAAGTTTTCAAGTACTTTTTGTGTCTGACAAAATGTGTGTAGGCTATTTTTAGGTAAAAATGTTTCGTTGTTTATATTGAAGTAACTACCTACTCATTTCAAAAATTTGTTAGTCTTCAGATTTGGTAAGTATGATAATGAGCCAGATAGTACTATATGGCTTAGGTGGGTATACCTACATTCAATCTTATGTAGTTGTAGGTATATATTGTGATATCAGACATACCCACGTTCATTTGCAAGCGACATCAGTGCATCCGCATTGTGAGACCAAGTCTGATCACCAATATACAACATTCAGCCCATACATCAGTCCATTACGACTGATTGAGCACGTTGCTTGCATTGAATAAGGCCGTTCATACAATGTTGCACTTCCAACTACGTTTATACCACAATAATATGTGTGATTTGCATATTACATCACCGTTTGGATGCGTTATCTTAGTTAGATTAGATATACGATTGGTTATCTTACGTTTCCACATTATTATGGGTGTTAGATATATGTAAAATAGGTACCTACCTAAGTTGTTTATAGTAGAGACAAGAATTATACATACACACATACACATATCACACCTATATCCCCGAAGGGGTAGGCAGAGGTGCATTACACACCCACAATTTGCCAGTATTTTTAGTCCTACGTACTAAGGGGCAAGCCTATTCCCGTCACCGGGCACATTTATAATGGGTTATGTCCAAAATGGCCGAATGAGTTTAATAAAAAGTAGGAAGGTAGTAGCTATATTGTAATTTTGAAAAAATAAATGAAACCCGTTGCCCTGCGATGCACTTTTTAAGAAATACAACAAAATCTTACGTGCCAGCCGCTGTGGCACAGTCAATTAAAGTCCTGGGCGTCTCGGACTTTTCTTTTCTGTTCTTTTTCAATCGTAAATTAAATCATCTAAAGATATTTTATTTAACAAATTTAATGTATTGATACTAAATCGTAATGTAACTTACATTTGAATTCTACGTGTAACAAATAATGAACTAAATTTAATTTAAACTCAGCATATTGCAGCTGTAGGTACCGATTTAAAGGTTAATTATTATATAAATCACGCATTCTGACCAAACCACTAATCAACAGCGGTAGATACCTACCTATACCTATATAAAATATCCATCGAGTTAATTAAGTCACCGCGTTTGATCAAATCGGTCACTGGGTGATTATTCTATTCAAATTAGCCAATTAATTGGATTTTTTCGTAAGCCAACATAGTAGTTAGTTAGACAATAAACTTAAAACACAAGTAGGTACAGTTCGCGAGGCGTAAGCTGAGCTTTGCATTTGTGTGAGTGCACGTACCTGAACGTATATGTGACCTATTTTACACACACATATTGTGTTGTACACAACTTTTTTACTCCACTTTTCGTGATCACTCACACAAATGCAAAGCTCAGGTTACGCCTCTCGAACTGTATAACGACCACAAACATTGCCGACATGTAATTATGTAGTTTTTACCTACTACGTAGAATAGGATTCTGTAACCCAAATAGTGAAGGTTTTCCTTGAATGCTGGGATATTAGATCGATAAAGAACTTTGCCTTCGTCATAATGCAAGATATGTTCTATACACTTTAATTACATCAATAGTAGTGTACTAAAGGGCACCCTGAATATAAGATGAAGTTGAAGCTACACACATAGAAAAACTTCTCGCTCCCTCTACTGCTGCATTGGTCCCAAGAAGGATTCTTCTTGGCACAGGTTGATTCCTGTTAGACCAAACTTGCTTGATAAATCCCTATCACGTTACCAACATAACCATATATACATAAAAAGACTTGAGAACTGATCTTGAAGAAGAATATTAATGGAGGTACCTAGTAAGGTAACCGTCATTTGAATAAATATTCAACAATTATTAAAACTCCAACTGTACCAGCTAAACTCTACGGTTTACTAGGTATAGTGAGAAAGTAGGCTTCCTCGATAGAACGGGCAAATTGCGTGACTAAATTCACTACAGTAGTAAAGTTCAAGCACTGTTTTCACTAATTAATAGATTGTAGTGAAGATAAAAATAAATTACTTGTAAAGCCGCAAACTTAACAGCAGCATTAGCTGAAATTTATTGTATTTTGCTAGTATTTTTTTCAGAAAATTATTAAAGGATTTAACTAAACTAAGTTCTTATGATAAGAGTGGGTTCACTCTACAGCTAGCTTGACTGGAAAGTGACGACGATTGACAAATACCTACCTAGTGTATTTCACTTTATTACATTATTATAATTCATATAAAATAGTTTCCTCAGCACTATTCGATATCACAGATAGGCGTCCTATAATATTGTATTTTTTTCTGGAGAGAATTCTCGGAGATACACAGGGTGATCTAACGATTATCAAAATAATATACCTATAATGAGTTATCTTTTGCTGACTGCCAAAATATCCCTACCGTAGTGCCAGCACAGTGCCACAGCAATAAACTACTCGTCTATAAAGACCAAAACAGTAATGGTGCATTAAAAATTAGTTACAGAGTATCTATTGATCACGAACACAGTACCGTAGCGATTCGCTTCTATTAATTGAGTTTTTCGATTTGCTTCAAATTAATTGGATTATTATATTTGAGTACAGTACAGTACTCAAATATAATAATCATTTTTCTTCAAGAATACAGTACAGTGTTGTTAAAGAAAACTGGATTCGTACTTTAAGAAAACTGGTTCTGGACCTATAATCACCTACACTCTAGGTAGGGCGTTTGGAGCACATTGCGTTTCATTCAGTTGCTGTTATTTGCATTTCATTCGTTTTCCTGGCATTGACGCAATTAGGAAATAATGAATAAATACTATTATATTTTTAATAGATCCATTGCAGAGTCCCTACTCTACCTCCTATTGGAAATCTGCTTAAATGGATAACCAGATCTAAGTACTTATGTTATGATTGAAGATGACCAAACCAAACCGTAACGAATTAGTACGTACCAATAAACATCTTACCAACAATTGCTTTTAAATCAATACATAGATAATTAATCTTCAAACATAATATGCATAAGTACTTAGAGATTATTAGGTATGGGTATGCGCGGGGATTGTGTACACAACCTATAACCAATCACTAGATAACAAGACTAATAAATAAAGACTCAGATTAAAGTTTAAGACTAAACTTAAATTACTTAGTCATATCGTAGGCAATGCATTTTAATAAAGGTTTTGTGACTTTGCCAAATAAGCTCCACATTTCAAAAGTGTAATGCTTAATAATAATAAATTATAGTTTAATGTAACTGCGAGCTTAGTAACTGCTGAACTGTGATTGGAAACTTGTCTAGACAAATTAAATGAAACAATTTCAAATGGGGTGGATAAAAAGTAACTATTTACTAAATCCACTTATTTCGAGTAGGTACCCGAATATGAACACTTCATAATAAAATGTTCATATAATTCTAAAGTCACGAGATAAACATCAGTATATAATATGATTGACTTCGTGAAATTTATTCACTGTAAGCAGCAATTTGACAGCTGATTTTAACGTGTAGGTTTCTATATTTCATATATACTCGAACTAAAACCTTACTTGAGAATCACTGAATCTAATAGTGAAAGCAGCATGAAAATCGGTACAGTAGTTTTGAGTTTATCGCGAACAGACAGACAGACGCTGCGGAGGACTTTATTTTAAAATATCTACATATTCATTTTATTTAATCAGTATTCACTCAATCTACTTTAATCACTGAATCACAATGAAACATACAAGTAGGTTCTTACACTACTGCTTACTACCTTTGAGTAAACCACAAATTGAAATGTGTGTATGTACTATTTGATGTCTAAACTTCCTGCTGTTTCAAGATATAACATAAAACTGGTACACACCGATAGAATAAAACGTAGCCGGTTTATTTTCGTTGCGTTATTTATTGTACTGACCTTTTTTCTCCGTGGTCTTTCACAGGTGTGTAGTAAGACACTTGACTGCTCTTTTTATTTAAATATTCCAATATAAAGAGCTTGTTTAATTATGTGTAAAGCGGAGTGGAGTATTTAAGTATGCAATAACGTAGGTTATAGGAAGTAAGTACCTACCTACCTAGTTAAGTGAAATGGTATCGGTAAACGGTGGTGAAAGAAAGAAGAAATAATCAAGTAATGCAACCTTTTTGATCTCTCACGGGATTGGATTCAGCTGGCATCCATTCGATCTGGATTTAGAAGGTCAATTGATCGTTGACATCAGGATATTGAAACAGCATTTCACGTATTAGTGTGGAATCGTTGTAAACATGAAGTAGTTACACGTGGATTTAACATTACTATGAATAGATTAATATTTAAATATTCGGTAAGCCACTGTACGAATTTAAACACTTGTTTACATACAAAATGCGGGTTTATCCTTTGGACGGAAGCCCCCACCGACTAACACGAGATCCGACTGTCATTGTAATGCAAATGCGTCCGCTGTCTGCTTCCAAATTACCCCTACGGTCAAGCAAGAGTCGCTCTATAATCAGACATTAGAACCCTCGCTTTTAAAACAGAATCATCCCCACAATACAATATTCATCTCTAATTACAGTGACTAAAAGCTAAAATAGCTTAAATGGATATTGATGGACAGTCACAACTATATTTCATAGCAGATAATACCGTTATGAGAGTTGCCAATGTGATATTACGAGTCGTAGCAATGGCGTAGCAATTGTGTGAAGCGTCGAATTAGGTATGGAAATAAATGGAATAACAGCTTACGATTTTCTTTATGGTTGTACTTTAGTCATGTAAGGTAGGTACTTACTTATCTACATTTAAGTACTTTATATACAGTTATTTTTTACTTAAATAAACAACTTTGTAAAGTGCTGAATAAAATTCTAATTAAAATACAATTATGAAGATTTAATGGCAGTTATAATAATTTATTAAATATAAACATACATTTTATATGTCCAAGAATGGCAAAGTTTTAGGTCGTATATGATTTAAATATATTAGAATATTTTTTATAATAGATTATGAAATTGATTTATTTTATAATCAAGGAAATTTAAACTTCTATATTTATATTAATTCAGATGTTTTAAAAAGTATCCTAAAAACTACAACACGAAAGATAAACTATGGGATAGGTACGTTTATTAACTTTTCGTTTTGAAATTTGGCTCCATTCGGAAAAGCGTGAATAAATTTTTAAGTATACAAAAATATGTCTCTATTCTCCTTGTCATTACCTATTTGTGTTCCATACTGGCCGTCCAGACCAGATACTCTTCTTTCATTAAATAAGCAATAGCGGTTAGATAGACCCTTTTAACCTGTGGACACCTGAAAACATCCCTTTGTACACAAACCGGTTAAATTCAACTCATTTCTTGGCTAGAATTAGATGCGCTTCTTCTTCATAAAGTAAAATATTTTAATATAAATGTAGGCATTACCATCGTCACGTACAAATGATACCTTATTGTCTATTGACGCTACCAGTTCTACAAGAGGAATTTAATTATTACTTGAATGTAAGTTGTGGTTAAAATATGAGGTGGTTATGTTTAAAATTAATAAAAGTCGAAGGAATATTGTTATGTATATTTATGAAACTGGTTGCTCCTGTTCAGTTATTCTTATCACCAATTATTACGCTGCGCTACTTTCAACAAAATCCTAAACGTTAATAACACCTTTCTGCGGTTAGTATTAAATTGGTGAAACTGCTTAAACTGGTCTAATGTAGCATATAAACGTAATTATTTTTTACATAGTTATAAATAGATGTTCTTCTAAAATAGGTAGATGTAAATAGTTGAACAGCAGAACACTGGCCACTATAACAAAGATAAAATAAAAACGAGGTGTTTAGTTTGGAATTTCTCCCTTGGGCATGCCGGGAATACTCCCAGTTTCTTCGCAATTTCACAAGATGGGATACATACCTATACATAGGTATGTACCATATTCCACAACACCGTCCAATTTAAAATGAAACGCCACTCTCAATAGTGGCTATTGGAAGGATACAGGATTAACGGAAGCCCGAAAGTTCACATTTAAATGGTTTTGTTAGAGCACACGGAAATAACTAGACAAGCAAAACTAAATTAGAATATTCTCTAGAGTTTCTACTTTCCTTTGACGCGTCTAGAAGTTAAATATACTTGCAAGTTTTAGGTACAAAACCTAAACTTAAGTAGGTACGTATATATAGTTATTCACAGTAGATACTTACCTATAAGTAAAACATTTTGAGACTCACGTCTGCTACATATATAAAATATTTACCTACCAATAAGTAATTATTTTTTATGATAACAATGTTAATTGAGCGAAGCTCAATCTTAGGCGACTCATGTATTTCGTTTGTTCGCATACTCCTCCTAAACGCCAACTTACCACAGTGATAACGTGTGGAGTGAGGGTGGTTTAGAACAAAAATAAATAAAAAATAAAATATTTTTTAGTTTGAACATAAAAAAATTAATCGTTGTCGTTCGAAAATTTAACACTTCGCTCAGTTTTTTGCAACAGCAGCATGCAATTGCATACCTAGTTATTTCATTTAATAAGTAGGTAAATTTCTTTACCTCCAAATGTACCGCAATAACTGTGTTACAGTTTATAAATTTGAGCAAAAGCTTGTAATGTTTATAAGATAAGTTATCATTAAGTAACCACAGAGTCAAAACATAATTTTCAAATTCCCTGGATATTTCTATCAAGTAAATTAAAATGAAATTCAAATGCACATAAACATAAGTGACGAAAGATTCATTTAAAAAACTAATTTACCAAATGATGTGACTAATTCGTACAATGTGTATATTAGACGAACGATGCATTTTTGATAATAGGTACTACATAATGTAGTAGGTATGATATATCAAGAGATTTAAACAAAAAACTTCACATAAAATTGCTTTATAAGTCCCACCTGTTACTACAAAGACCTCTGGTGTCAGCCGGCTTACGCCAACATCAGATAACACCGAATACATGACATACCATACACTCCTAGAGATCAACTTTAAATGGTTATTGGCATTCGATCTACAGTCTAACTGCGGGCGGTATTAAGTGAGTAGACTATATCGATTTATTTTATCCGAAACTGCCGCAATTATGACATTAATTCAGTTCATAAGAGCTATAATGTTCATAGTGAACGTTAGAATCGAATAACTTTATTCATAGAGCCGCCTGAACGTGAGCTTATTGGGACGATACTTTTTTTTATTTTGTTGGATACAGGTAAAGAAGAAGGTATGGGAATATCGCTGAGACACCTCACGGTCGATTAAACAGTGAAAAAATATGTGACGCAGATCCTTGCTGTGTCTACAATTTTAGTTATGAAATATTCTATGTATAGGTACCTAGTTACCTAAATAATATCAAAACGAACCAGTTATGTAGATGATGCAAGTTACTTAACATTTTGTACTGACATGGCAATTACATTTGTGGTTTAATTTGCAGTGAGCTCAAAGTTAATCATAGACTTTATCAACATTTAATTTAAACTTTACTTCTGTAATAGTGTACAAGAATGGACAGTAATGCTTTTATTTATATTTTTCTTTAAAATAAATCGCGAGTTTCACTGTCGTGGGATATTTTTAACATAAATACGATAAATTTCACTCAATTCGTGGTGGAATAAATGATAGTCAGGTGCGTTTAAAGGGGAGATAAGCATTCCAATATAAATTGCGACTTCACCTTCCACGAAGTCTTTTGCAAGTGGTTATTGAAGGTGCCTTCGGTTTAAAAATAATTTGAGTTGTAATTACAATTTTTAAATAGGTAGGCACCTATTTAAAAACCTTACAAAACGTAACGTTATTTGCAATAACCGTAATATGACGTCATAATTTAATTATAATCATAACATAGTTGTCTAATTTACTAGAATCGAATTTGCAAGGAACCCTTTATGTAATGAATTCTTATATTATTATGATTTATGTGAATTTACAATAAGAATTACAATATACATATAAAACAATATAATTGAAACTAACTGAATGTGTACATTACCTATTCTCATTATACCTACTAAGATTACATCTAAATTCTAACATAGTATAAAACAAAGGAGCGGAACCCCAAGTGATTGTTGACTACGTCCTCGCCATCCGTCCTGGACCCCAACCTGACCACCGTAACGGAGTGGCAGTTTGGGTGACTGAGCGTCGCTGTCTGTACTAGTGGCTAAAAAACTACTATCGAAACTACTTATCGGAGAATCTCGAAAGAACTTGGACCCCCGGTCCCGACACTGCCTTTTTCCGGGCAGTGTCAATCGACGACCCTAGGCTCGAAATATTGATCTCGATGCCTAATGATATGGAGGCTCGCGTCGCGCTGCCCAGTTGCAGCGCGTCGTCGACGCCTCTAGGAACTGTTGCTGCTGGGACTGACGGTGGGTTAGCTCCCAGCAGTGTGAAGGGTAAGGGCCCTTCTTCATCGAAGAAGAGAACCCTCGAGAAGGGGGGGGGGGGGGGGTCCTTCGCATGACCGGAGCACCAGTTGCTCCGGGTGGGTGTCAAGATGGTGCGTACGCGTCTCGACGCCTATAGAATGCAGCCGCCAACTTCCCCTCCGTCCTCAGTACCGTCTCGCAAAGACATCGGTGTGCCAACCGCGCAGGAGATTATGAGTGTTCTTGCTCGCATGAACGCTGCCATGCGGGGCAACAAAATCATGTCGAGGAGGAAGAAGATTGTGGCTTCACACTTTGAATGAAGCCCAATACTCCTTCGACAAGCTCCTCGCGCGGAGCGTCACCAAGGAGGAGGCGAAGCTACGAAAGCAGGTGGCAAGCCTGGAAGTGGAGCTAGCTACCTCCCGAAAGGAGGTGGACTATCTGCGTCGGGCGGTCGCTGACTTGACCAAGGTGGTCAAGGTCCAGGTCCCATGCCGCCTCCTACTCCGACGGCTGGACCAGCACTGAAGACGGCGCCTAGGACCGCGCCCACCACGGCGCCCGGCTCGCCGCTACAGCCTGTGCCGACTACGGTACAGGCCCTGACAGCGATCGAGAGGCGCCTCGCGGTCCTGGAGGACCGGGCGTTACGCCCTCCGATAGCGCGTCCCGCGTTTTCATACCCGGCGGCTGTTGGCGGTACTCCCGCTCCGGGTCCAAGTGGCACACCCACTGTCCGCCGCCCCGCTCCGCCCCCGTCCGCTTCAGCAAACCGAATGCCAGCCGAGACCACAGCCTAGGCGCTGAAGGTCAAGGGGCGCGGTAAGAAGAGTGGCACCCCTGCCACCACCACTTCTTCCAACGTTGCTGCCGCTGCTTCTTCACATCCCTCCAGATGGGAGGGATGGGAAGTAGTGGGAGCCAAGAAGAGGAAAACGAAGGGCGCCAAGAAAGCGGCCAAAGCCGCAGCGGCGAAGGCCCCGGAAGAGGCCCCGCCCTCCTCGCTCCACCGCCGTCGTCCTAACCGTGACGCCGGCAGGGGTGGAGAAGGGTGTGGGGTACGCCGTGGTCCTGAGGCAGGTTAAAGCCTCAGTGAACCTCTCGGCCCTCGATATTCAGGGGGGGCTCCGGTGCATAACACCCGCATCGGTGCTCGCCTCCTCGAGGTCTCCGGCGCCTCCAGCGGCCCTAAAGCTGATGCCCTAGCAGCTCAGCTTAGGGACGCGCTGGACGCAGAAGCCGTCCGCGTCAGGGTAGGCCTGACGCGGACGGCGTAAATGCGCCGCGGGTCTGGATGACAAGCCATGACGGAGGAAGTAATCTCCGCCGTCATGCAGGCGGGCGGCTGCCCCTGTGGCCAGGTGAAGGCTGGAGATATCTCCTTCGGCTCCACTGGTCATGGGACTGGTCGCGGCGGCACTGAAAGTGGCGGACGGACGAAGCTTCCTCGTAGGGGGCTTCCTAAAGGCGTAGGCGCACCTCCTTCGTGCCCGGGAAACCAGATGTTTCCGGTGCATGGTGGTGGGGCACATCGGAGTGCAGTGCACAGCGGAAGTCACCGTGGGAGATCGGTGCTTCCGCTGTAGCCGGCCCGGTCACAAGGCAAGTGCCTGTGACGCCCCGCCTCGCTGCTTTATATGCGAGGCGGAGGGCAAGAGTGCAGACCACCGGGTCGGCAGCACAACCTGCGCCGCCTCGATGCCAAAGAGTTTTGGCCGAAAGGTGTCGTGTATAGACGGTTTCGCGGCACGTTACCTTACGCGAAGTGTAACACGACACCCGTGTAAAAAACAGACAGTGTGTTCTATTATAAGATATAATTATATGTATTTTTAGTTTTAAGGTATGTATCTATGGGCCGTAGAATAAGTTTATATAAGATCTGTAACTTTTCTGTCGTAGCCTGATAATAAATGAATAAATAAAAAAACAAAGCCTCGTCCGTCCGCTGAGAGCGGTGGGGGTGCCGCTATTGCGCGGCCAGTTGTTTCGCGGCGGGATGCGGTTATGGACGTCAATTAATGTCTGACGCCCATATCCGCGTCCTGCAAGTGAATTTGAACCGCTACCGTGCTGCTCAGGATCTTCTGTACCAGAGCATCCGGCAGTAGTCCATAAACTTGGCCGTGGTCGCCGAGCCGTACTACGTCCACCCAGGAAGCCCGGTAGACGAGGACGGCTCGGCCTGTTGTATCTTTGGGGGGTCCGCCGCATTCAACTCGCGCCTTGCGTTCATTACAAGGGGCCGCGGGTGTGTTGGGGCGGATTATGATGGGTTTGCGGTCGTGGCCACCTACATCTCGCCGACTCTGGACGAGACTCTGTTTGAGCGGTCGTCGTCTTCGCTGCGTGCCGTCATCGCCCTGTCCTGCTCCTGGGAGACTTACGCCTGGAGTGAGACGTGGGGCTCCCGGGAAACCAGGGACAAGGGGAGGCTTCTTGAGGGCTGAACCAGAACACGTGGTCAGCAGGTCCTCAACCAGGGGAATGTCGCCGCCTTCTGGCGGCGGGGGACCAGCTCGGTCGTGAACGTATCGTTCGCGACTTCTGCCCTCGCCGCCCGTATTACTGGCTGGCGCGTGGAGGAGGGTGAGGAGACGCACTCGGACCATCGGTACATCCGGTTCGATGTCGTCCCCCACCTAACCTCCCACAGCCGGTAGAAAATCCCCCGGATCCGCGTTGGCCACTTCACTATCTGGATCGGGAGGCTCTCCTCGAGGTATCCATTCAAGCCTGGATTCCGGTGCCGGACCGTCCTGCCCCGGCCTGCTCAGGCCTCGACTGATGGGGATCTTTAGCGCATGCCTCGAAAGAGGCCAGTTTCTCAAGGTGTGGACTGCTGCCTTTGCCCTACAGCACGCAATCAGATTCACTCACTGACGCGGGATAACACCCTACCCCAACGACGCGGGATTCTCATCCCGATAAAACCCCCGTAGAGACCACAGAGGTGGTCAAAGTCCGCCGGGTGCCACTGGAAATACCTCTTGTGTGTGAACTATAGACGCCCGGCAATGGACGTTAGAGCGGCAGCGGCCTTGGGCCGCGGAATAAAAAAAAAAAAAGAACATTATAAAACAAAGTCGCTTACGTTCCTTATGTATGTTTAGATCTTTAAAACTACACACGGATTTTGATGCGATTTCACCAATCTACAGAGAAAGGTTATGTGTATAAAATGGTTACCTATCTTAATCCCGAATTTTAATATTCCGAATATCATAATCCCGAAAACGTTTGGACATTTTTTCATAATCCCGTTTTTAAAAATTCCAAAGTTTTGTTTGCCATATAATCGCAACTCCGAATTTCCATTTATTGCCCATTTATTCATTTGTACGACGTTTTAGAATCCAGACGAATGAGTTCCAGACACACGAAATCTAAATGCACAAAATCCAGATGAGCGTAATCCATATGCACGAAAGCCCAATTTTTAAAACACATTTTTTTTAAATACACTTAATTGATATCCAGAAAAACAATATCCAGATTTTTAAAATCAAGATTTTGTTATATGAAAATGTCATATTACACAGTTGTCACTTTCACCTTTATTTTTTATTTTGGACAAATCTCTTTTTTCTATTAATGCAAGTCGTTTCTGGCACTCGCCGGCCGCTGCCGCGGCACCGCTCGCTTCGCTCGCTCGGCTCGTGCGTAGGTGGTCACAGTTTTAACCTAACCTAACCTACCCAATTTGTTTAAAGAAGAAATTAATTAACCTAATCTAAATAGTTCAGTTCCGGGTAACCTACTAAAACTTTTTCTATTAATGCAAGTCGTTTCTGGTGGTCGCAGTTCTAACCTAACCTATTTTTTTTTTTTTTTTTAATATATTTGGTTCGCCAAATTGACGCCGCCCGCCTGGTGGTAAGTCGTGACGACGTCTAGCGATTGTGGGCCACTCTCACAGCACACATTACTATTGAGAGTGGCCCTCAACTTGACGACCTACTGATGTGCCTCTTCACGCTCCGCTTAAAGAACCCAGGATTATATGTGGGAGGAAACACGTGCACAGGCAGGGCGTTCCAGGCCACTATCGTTCGGCAGAGAAACGAACGTTTAAAACGTTCGGTTCTCGCGAACATGCTATCCACTGTGTGGGGGTGGCATCTCTGCCCGGCACGAGTCGTTCGGGATCGGAAGGAAGAGGGTGGGATCAGATTGAAGAGCTCTTCAGAACACTCGCCGTGGTAGAAGAATGCGGCCAAGGAAGCTATTGTTCGGCGCTGAACTAGCGGCTCAAGGCTTCCCGTTACCTCCGGACAATCTATAATACGGATAGCCCGTCGCTGCATAGCGTCGAGAGCGTCCAGCAGATACTTCGCGGAGCCGTCCCAGAGGTGAGAGCAGTATTCGACGCAGGGTCTAATCTGCGTCTTGTACAGCAGACACCTCAGGTCCGGTGTAAAGAATCTCTTTACCTTATTCAGTATTCCTAGTTTCCGCGAAGCTAGCCCTATACATCTTTCGATGTAGTTTTTATTATTGAGCTCTCGACGAACGTCTATGCCAAGGATATCAAGGTTGTCCTTCATTGGTAATAATGCATTCTGAAGAGAGGGTAGGGGAAGGAAAGGGGATTTCTTCGCAGTAAATGCACACGCCTGTGTTTTGCGGGCATTGAACTCGACCAGGTTCTCGGTACCCCATTGAGAGATACTGTCGAGGTTACGGTCGAGATCAGCCACGAGTCGTCGTCTCTCCTCCTCAATCTCAGATCGCCCCACCGTCGGACGAACCGAGTAACTCCCGTGCAGTGTGCTGTCATCTGCATAGCAATGAATGTTCCCGAGGGATAGCATATCATTGATTTGCAGAAGAAAGAGAGTTGGTGATAGTACGGACCCCTGCGGTACCCCGGCATTCACTTGCAAGAAGCGAGAAGCCTGGCCATCGCAGAGGACCCGCACTCGGCGCTCGTTTAAAAAGCTGGCAATCCAGCTGCACACTTGAGGAGGTAGACCATATGCCGGAAGCTTGGAAAGGAGCGAAGCATGACAGACCCTATCGAACCTAACCTAGTGAGTCGAATTTGACACTTAAACCTATCTGTAATTGGCAAATAAAACATTAAATTTACTGACTGGCAGTTTTTATTTTCAGGAGATAGTTAAGATATAGCGAACTGGTTGTACGAAAACTATATAGAGGTTTAGATACTTAGATAAATAATATCATTTAGAACTACAAAAAAATTGAGGCTTATTAAATTTTGTTAATAGTGTAGGGTAGTTTAGTAATAATTCTGGAAATTGTTAGCATGGGAAACAAAAAATAATATTATTTATTGCAATATGCAATATAAATACACGATTGTATGGGAACCAAATAAAAATATTATGAAAATCTGGCAATAGTTTATTTGGAAAATGGTACGATAGGAAACAAAAAAAAAGTATTCTGAGAATCTGGTATAACTATATCTGGATTATGAGAATATGGGAAACAAAAAAAAACTTTTTGGAAATTTGGTTTTAGTGCATCTGGAAATTGATTCATCTGAGAAATTAAAAAGGGAATTTTAAAAAGTTTTCATTCATTACATCTGTCTTTTAAAAGTTCTACCAACCGTTTTCGGGGTTTTAAGATTCGGGTAACAGAAATTCGAGATTTCAATAGGTTACCGTATAAAATTTGTCAAGCGGGCAAAGCCGCAAGCGTCCCCTAATAACTTATAAAAGTTTTTTTTGAACATATATTCAATGACAGGATGACGGTGGTGACGGTGATGATGGTCGGTAAAAATCTTTTCGACTTTCAACTACCTATACCTTAGATACATTTAAAATTGTATATCTACTCCCAAAAATTGCATTCCACAGTAAGGTAAGACGGCTTAAGTTAAAGGGCCATTAGCCCTGTGGGTAACGGCAAAGGGCTGAATTTGTGGCGGACACGGGCTCATTAACTGACAATCTCTTTAAATCACTTGTAGATCCTCCCTATGGAACTCCCCTAGCTTATTGCGGAGGGTGACTCTTAAATAGATCAAGTATTAAGAAATTTTAGTTTAGTTGACATACCTTCCTACAAAGGTTCCATACCTACCATACTACTTAGGTTACTATTAAAGGTATTACCTATCGCTTTTTTACAGTTTAAGATATACCTATAATCTTGTAAATTCAATTTAGGGTCTCTTGTAAGCAATTGTAATGTAAGCAAATAAGTATTCGGTAATTGAGAAGTTTGCGACTCATTTTAATCACGTTTTATAAAAATCTCTATAAGAAGTTATTAAATAATAAACGATCGAATAGCGCACCAATACTATGGTTCATTACCTTGAGCCTTAACACATTTATTACATTCACTGAGCATCAAATAAACAAACTCCAACTCATGTGTTTATATACGAAACATCGACCATGTTGCCTCTTAACCCTCAACTTAAATCTGTAAATATTACTAGCGTAGGTGCATGTCGGCCATAAAAACTAATTTAAGAATATAAACTTTACATTGTCCAATAGATTTGCTCGCAAGCGTTCGCGTCTCATCAAATTTAATCACTCGTTACAACCGAGACAAAGCGGTTCTAGAATCCCCACAATAACTAAGTACCATACGAAAGTACGTTATGTTACCACGAACAATATATTCGTTCTTGGCTTACTACATTATTTTACGGCCGAGAATTTTATCTCGTTGCTTCGACGCTGAAAATAAACACGAAATATTTACATTCTATGTGCATTCGCTTAAACGTATTCTTTCTGAATTTTCGACTTTATTGTTAACTTCATAATGAATATGATATACTGTTTCGCATTTGCATACGCATGTTGTAAAGTCTTCTGGCAAACATAGGGTCTCGCTGTGTAATGTCGTGTGTGAGTCTACAGTTTTATGGAAATATACCAGTACCTAACTGGTGTTGTACAGCAAGTAAGTTTTTAATTTTTTCAAAACATTTTATAGACTTTTTTATGTAAGTAAATAAATACTTTAACAATTGCGTCCACCTGTGACGGCATCAGGTAGTAACTCAACAAAATAATAAATGATTTGCTTGACATTAACTGTTTTAAGTCTTTCCTCACCAATAAATCTTTGTACTCAGGTCAAAAACTCACGCCATTTTAAAGCATTCTAGCTTCATATCCACGAGAAACATGCTGATCTGCTTCGAGTAGGCTATCTATTTATTCACTACCCGCGTGAATACTAAGTATCTAATTTAGATTTTTCAACAAAGGCAACGAGAGTTCGTGTCCCTCTGATCGATCCCAGCCCCCACGGTTCCGGTCGCAGCTAAACTCGCCGAACGTTTTTAAAATCCCCCACTGAAACCGACCAACATAATCAAAGACCCTCCCTTCGGTGGCCAATATAAATACAGTATACAAAGTAAAGGAAAGTAAGTGTCAAAAGGGGTCGTATTAAGTTGGATTCGTAATCTGCAGCAGGTAGCTGAAAGCTAATTGTGTATTCTTTCCTTGCTTCTAGCATCCTTAATCTCGGCCTTTCTGCCCCCACCTTCTGTACACCCCGGATGCCGCACCCCAACTAAGTGGAAAGTTTAAAAACAGTATTTATGCAGATTAGAGACACTTGAGTTTATTGTGCGAATTAGGTAGGTACTTAAATTACATTTTAAGTTCAAGCATGATATTGGACACTGACTAAAATATCGTTAAATACTGTCTTTATATAAGTTTAAGTAAGTTAGTGCACGGATAATGGGTCTAGTCTTGGGTAACAAAAACTTGCTTATATCCTTATTCATTTTAGTGACTAGTCCCCATATTGTTATTTGCAGCTAATAGCATTTGTTTACTGGTATTAACTTAATAGTTAGTACCTACCACTAAATAATTGCTTTAATATTATGTAAATGGTTACGATATCACCAAACCTAATTCTAAAGAAAAGGGCTTAAAACATTAAACAGCAAACACTCCTGAGTAAATTTTGTCAATTTAAAGAGGATTACGCTTTATGGTTGGTGCTTTAGATAACTGTGCCTTAATGGTATACAATTTACAACAATAACAAGTAGATTAAAGTACTCTAGGTAAGCACAAAGATAATCTAAACCTCTTGAAATAATATTATTCTACAGTATACTCAAACAAAATGCCGTAGGTCCCAATAACGAAGGCAGCGGTAGTGAGAAGAAAATTGCTGGGGAAAAATTTGCATTTTTATTGAAATTTCCACTCTTGCTCGTGGATGAAACTATGTCTCTAAGTATGTATCTTTCTATATACTGCCTTGCTGCACAAGAATACTGCGATCTTGTGTGTTTATGTGAACTTCTGAGACAAAGCATAACTCAGCATGCATAACCACCATCTTGATTTTTGTTGCTCGATTATGTTGTTTATATAGATAATTATAATGAATTAATTATGTACCTACTTAGATGCAAACACTTTGATATAGTTTTTGGGTTTGTAGAATCTATAGCCGATAGCCCTAAAGGTTCCCTAATAGGTGGAGGTGAATTAGGTTAACGACTGACATCCTTTGCGCACCCAGCAGACAATTGCTATCCTATCTATACCGTAGTTGACTTCAGGGAAGGGTTCATAATGGAAATTTTCTCTGGCGAATATGCGCACAGTGCTCGATACCCTTTTCACTTGTATTGTTTTTATTTTCCAACCCTAATGAAAGAACTTGCCTCGTCTGTATTGCAATTTCAATATATTGGCTTAGCAACATTCTTTCAGACATGTATTCTGTATTCTTTTGTTTCGAGGATAGTTGAGAAATAAAATCATAGATATGATGCTACCTTAAACTTAGACACCAGTACCGCGGGGACCATGGTTGCTTGTGGATTATTTGCAATAAAAATATATAACACCGAACAAAAATTGGGTAAAACCAAGCATATTATTATTTTACATTTAGAAAATAAATTATAACGACATTACGTCATAAAAATATGATAACAACTAGAAGTCAAATAACGATACAAGATTTATGCTTCGACAAACAAGACTATGAAAAATAAACTTTTTGTTCATCAGCTGTAAATGTCTCCACAAATTGATCATAAATTTCTACTCTATTAAAATTTATTGCCCTCAAAACGTTTATTGCAACATTACGTAACCTGGTAACCCTTCCATGGTCATAAAACAATGCAGGCAACACGAGGCATGCCAAAAAAAAATAAGTAACTTACATAGCACCTGGTATTTAAGGCCATATTCGCATGACAAAGTGGTTTAGATTTTATGACACTAGGGGCAGTGTTTTACGATCTCTTATCGAATCACAAATTTTCTTCTGAACAAACAAATGTGTAACTTCTATAAAGAGCTAATTTGAATTATAACCAACAACACGATAGGTTTCCCTGGCGTGACCTTTTTTTGTTATTGTTAAGGGAATGCTTATATTGTTTTATATTTGTCATAAACATTAATATAATCTACAAATTGAATTCTTTTTACCTACTTCTAACTGGTTAAGATATATATATATATATATATATATATATATATATATCATAACCAAAAAAATATATATAAATATATATATTGTCACAGAGTTTTTCTAAAGAGTTATTCATAATTATTGCAATATTTTATGAAAAAAGTATAAGGAATTATAGTTAAACACTTTATCCTTGTGTTGTATCCAAACTGGTTAAACCATAATTTCTTCTTTTTAAAGACTATGATAATGGATAACCTGGTTTTATAAAGGCACTTTCTTGTACCATCTAATATAGTCACTTGATAGGAAATCTTTTGACAACCTATCGTGTTTTCCTTTTTATTCAATATAAAGTAAGCACCGCTCTGAGCACATAAAGAGGAGAAATCAACCGCAACTATATAAAGGTTTGCGGCGATAAAAATACTGTGTTTATTTGCACGTCCTACATCAGTTCCTTTAACCTGGAAAACTGTCTTAAACTTATTAAGAACGGTATACGAAAATATATCTCACACCAATAGGTATACGACAGATTTTCGATCGAAACACTTTCTATAACGATGTTTTTACTCAGCAAGTTTCGCTTCCCGGTATCACTAAATTGGACTCCCAATCTTGAATATTTTCTCCTAAATAGTGTATTAAATATGCTGTCCAGGTTTTTTTTTTTAAATTGAGTGTTGACTTGAATTATTTCACCTCATTTCCAGGTGGTACACATTATGTCAATTAAAAGCTAAAAGGCTTTAGCTCTTAATACTTCTTCAATATAAATATTTTCCTTTGTTTATAGTCTAAGATAAGAATGTTTGTTATAAAATCGTTTCTCACTAACCAATTTATTTTCAAAAGCAGATTTATTTATGTAGTTTGCACGAGTTTTAGATATAATAAACAGTATTCAATTTAACATGTTCAAAGTAAGTTTTAGAGTAGGTACTAATACATTTTGAAGACGTTCGTATACCAACTTTCTTTTTTCTTTGCTCTCTTCGACCTTCGTAAATAAAACGTAATGTGACGATCGTAAACTGTTCTATATTACTAGAAACTTCTACTTTTGTCTTCTTTACTTGAAATTGTACCTCACTATTCTGTAATTCTGCATTTTTATCTACACAGCCGTATATAATATTTATCGTGGGATGACTACTGTCGTATGGTTTGAAACTCTCCATTAATTGCCAGGTTTAGGTATCTTTTATCGATGACATTCGATGCCAGGTAAATAATAAATGATTTTGTACCCTTACAGTGTTGTAGGTTCAGTTATGTTTTATCGACTATGTTATTTTATTACAAAGATAATTTATTTAAGGTTAAATAAAACCTTTTAGTCAAAGGATTAGTTTGTTCTTTACACAATACGATATAAATCTACAACGTAATATTGATATTAAGAGTGCCTCCATTTAGCAGTTTGAAGCTTCTTTAACTACTGTTTCATAAATACACATCTACTGAATCTTTTTCCAATCCGGTTAAGTTCGACTTTTCTGAAGTAGCTGAACTTCCATATTTTCTGTAAAGCTACTACCATCTGACTACCACAACCGATTGGCGATACCAAATTTCTGCCAACCACTCGGATATTTTTTTAGGGCCTCGATTACCCGTAACGACAGCCATAGATGTTCTTATGACAACGGGGAACGTCAGTTTCCTAATTATCTAGCCATAATTTGCCACAGTTACTCGAGAACAGAAAATAAAGCTATTTAGCAAGTTTTATTTGATTGATATATATATAAAAACATAAATGATAATGTGCCAAATGTTGTTACAAATAGGTATAAGCCGGGGTTAATGTTAATTTTAAGAGGTAGGTATAATTTACGGAACTTCCTTTCTTAGAATAATTTGTTCAATATACTTATAAGAAACATGAATATTAAGGGTGATCCAAAACTATTTTATATAGTTCGATAGCCAAAAATCAAAACTTCAACAAAAAATGTATTTAAACACTCATTTAATCAGTATTCAGGACAGGTTGTCCACAGCTGGGATATTTGGCAAGGAGACAAATCCTGCGATCTGTTTTGAAACAAGAAGGTGCACCACAGGCATTCCATCGTCACGTACTTACTCGGTGCGATGGATTTATAACATACGTAATTACTTAATGAAAAACATTAGGTAAGGAAACAAAGTCAGTGATCTCCCGACAGAAATAGCATGAAGTATTTTGATCTGTGTTAGATTGATTTACTACTTTATGATTGTACCGTGTACCTATTACTCAGATCACTCACCCAGTTTTGAAACAATAACAATAATAAAATGATCAAATGAATAAAAAGTGTAGCAAACGTTACAGTAAACGTGTATATAAATTACGTTCTCGTTTGTTAAACAATTCAAATTTATTCCATCAATTGTCTGAGATTGTGGCTAATCATGCCAATGAAATGCTACGTCCAATGCCTCTAATTCGGTAAATAATCACATTATTCAGAATGGGTGGCAATGCGGTCAAATACCTGCGTTTTAAATCAAATGCAATGAATTTGTAGACAATTTGTTGGCCACAAATGGATTCTTTGTTGTATCTAATAAATTATTTAGTGGTTCATGAATTCACACTCCGCTGAGTTGAACTCCTGTAAATTTTCATTTACAGTAGCGACGCGATGATGCTCTGATTTTATTCATGAAGTGTTTTAAGTGGTTATTAACATTTCGTAAATGCGTAGCAGTACTTGAAACTCATAATAAACGTCATTTATTTAAAATTTCATTGATAATGTACTCGCTAAGTAAGCTATGAGGACAACTCTGGACGAAAAAAATGCAAAATACCAAGAAAATAATGTACACGGAGAGCAAATAAAATAATCCACTAAGATTATTATCATTTCGAGTATAATTTCTTTACATTTATGTTGGTAGTTAAAAAAAAACAATTACTGTTTTATATTTAAAAGTCAATGTCAAAACCCATTCGATGGCAGACAAAGAATTCGTTTTAAAATACACTTTGTGGATAAGTGGAGTTCGTCCTAACTCCCACGTTTTGTGACGACATGATTTATTTAAAAATTCATTCATTATAATAATGTATATACCTTATTAACGTCATTTTGATTGAAAACTCATTGCCATGGAAATATTTAGTTACAACTGAACATTTGTATACCATAGCTAGGTCTAGCTTCTTCAAGTGGTGGTGGGAGACCTGGTAATCTGCGACACAGGGCTCCCCTAGAGCAGATACTAGTCTACCATGAAGGGGCTGTGTATTGTATTGTCATGAAAACCATTATACCTTAGACTAGACTGGAATACATGTATAATACCTTTGTGGAAGAGAGAAATAAATATTTACTTTACTTTACTTACCTAAAGTTATTTTAAGGTATTATTAAGGTAGTTCGGCTAGCATTAAATTTACCTATCATTGCATAGTGTCCACCATTTTATCTAAGCCAGTGATCACACGTGCGAGGATTTGCCTCTCTACCCCTGTAACAAAACATATTTTCCAATGCATTTTAGACCCACAATGTTTTGGAACTGTCCAACAAATAAGTAGGTAATATAAATTACCCACACGCATAATGATAATAGTAAATAAATTCACATACTATTTTAAACATCAAATCATCTCGTGATGTTTGAAATATAAATGCTATTAGAAAAGAAATCAAGACTAATTCTTTGATTACATTATGTTTTAATGAGTATTCTCAGTAATAAACTACGACAGCAAAGTGATACGTTTTTGTGAACGAAATTCTAGGTTAAATGGTACGACGGACGTGTAGATGTTGACTAGATAGTGTAGCAACCTACATGTAGAGTTCACCGACCTCGCAAGGCCGGAATCCGTCATTCGTGGGTCAAGGTCACATTGCCTCATGTCACACGTCACGAATATCTGCATCTGTGATCGTCTACATTTATACTCGTAGTACTCTTACTCTGTATGCATTTCTGTGCGAATAGGAACCTTACTGCAATGTTTTAAGAGGCTAATATATTCAGCCGGTGCAACGACCTCGTCGTTCGCTATGGTTTCAAGATGTTACTTTCATTGGCATTTTAGATAAAGTTAGGTGTGTAGTATGCAGTTGTTTGTAGGCTTTTTTGTAAGGTTGAGTGTATTTGCGGCACGACTTCGTTGTTTGATAAAAAAGCCTCAAGCAAAAGAGAGATTGTATTGGGACAGGAGTAAATAGTAAAAGGTGTGATTTAGAGTCATACTCCAACCTAGCTTAGTGATATTAAATGTATCACCTCTTAAATCACCAGTATCCCAAATCTTCCCCAGGTATTATAGATACCTATTCTGTATCGTTTTGACTTGTAAAATATTCTACATACCCTTTTATAGGCGATGAATAACAAACAAGATACTTATCTCTACACAGTAATCGTTGTAATAAGATGGCTTTCAGCTACACTCATAATCGTCTATTAAAAGCGGGGAGCTAAAATCGATACAGGAGGTTATACATGAATATAGAGGAGCCTATAAACACTACCTAAATACAGAAGGGCGGTTGTTTCGCCCACTTCCCACTTGACTCCCCATACCGTATCCACACAAGTTACTGCCGGTCGATCTAAATGGTGTGGAACCCCCATAATGTGTTTTCACTGGAACATCGCTTCATCGGTACCCATAGACGGTATTATTCTACTGTCAAAAGAGCAAATATCCATGAAACTAAAGATTCAGTTGTAATGGTTTAAGTACTCTTTATGTGTGTATTTACTACTCGATTGACTGAGATTCTAGTGCATAGTACACCAAAAATACTAAGAATTTTACTATTTCAAATATAGATAGGTAGGTACCATAATTAGGCTACTTAAGTAGTCGGTAGAATTGTCTTTAATATTATTAATAGGAAACTACTAGGCAGCTATTGAACGAAATTGTTGTAGATGGTGTCTATAAGACGATTATAAAGACGATACATTAACTGTCTGCAATTTGTAATGTGTTATTTGTCTCTCTAGATGCCTAAGTTTTTACTAGAAAAATTTCGTTGAGTCGGTAAACCATAAGCCCAGAATTTATATCAAACATATCTACTCCTACGATAAATTGATTAAAGCTTAACGGCCAGTCAGGCAGAACCTGATTAAAATCATAAATTGGCGGTTTTACCTAAATAAAAATAAACGTAGGCACGCCGGACCAATCCTTGAACTAATCACATAAATAAGGGGAACAACAGATGGTCCGTACCCCACGTCCCGGCTCTACCTATAATTTTATTTGAAAATTCATATTTTACAACAATAAATTTTAGGAAAGAACACAAAAAAATATGAAACAGTTGTCGGCGTCACAAAGACGTAATATAGATGTTAGAGTTGTCAGGTGGTCCTTAATTATTTAGGATAAAAATATGATGGTACTTCATTAAAGACTCACTGGTCAGTCACTGGTATTTCTTATTAATATTAGATACAAGTATTGGGAGTCACTCGACTATCAAGATATTACAAAAGTACTTTATAATGAACCAACAATGAGTTATAGAGACATAAGTTCGTATTGATTAGGTCGGTATAGTGTTTATGATATTGACAGGTTAAGTATTTTGTATGATAATTATCAGCTGTTTAACTATATTTAGAAATTCCCACCGCAACCGCTTGTTATTTAGTTAACAAAATATAAATTACATGGACTAAAAGAAAAATGTGCTATCATAGAGATGGACATAGGTAGGTAAAAATTCTCAAATCTAGGTATCAAAATTTCAAATTTTAATGAGTTGGTACTATACTGCTTTATGTTCGATGATAGTAGACTATCTTAACTACAATTGATAGAAACTTTAAAAAGAAGTCATTTTTGTGAAAATTAAAACTATCTTTTTTAATGGTTTTTCATTACTTAATTCGGCCCCGGAAAAGTAGGTGCCTACCTAATATCAATGAGGTTCCCCGTCATCTATCCCACTATTACAATATACGTACGTACTTTTGAGTGAAATCGATCTTATGTTTCAGGCTGTAGCTCTCCGTAGGTTATACATACCTACATAAGTACATTTTCCAGGAAAACCTTTTTCGACTCAGGGCAGTTTCGATCATGGTAAACTCTTAAATAAATACTCGTAAATCCGATTTTATTATTTGTAGCATTTTTGCGGTTGGTTGCGAAAATGTTACCAGTTTAATTGATCTAACTATTAATAGGCTTACTCATTGTTTATTAGTCAAGTCCTGGGTAATCAACTATACAATCCTTATTCAATGTATAAGCATAAAAGTGTTAAAATATGTTGTAAAATATTTTATTAGTAATTACCCCTTCATCCCATAATCGATTTTTAAACAATCACGATACCTTTACCTAAAGAATACAAGTAGGTACTTACCTTCCTATATAGGCACCTACTACAAATTACTATTTAAAAAGAAAGTAAAACCACACTACCTCTTCTTTATCTTAGTTATATATATTGGGTAATAATATATTGTAGTCTCATATATTTAAGTATATTTAGTACAGTATGTATTTATTTATGTATATATTATAATGCACCTTTAGTTTATGTAGGTTTATTTTTATTGCACTGCACACACGTTGCCTTGTCATCTTTACATCTCCTCTCTGGCCTGCTGGAAAAGATTCCTTTAGGAATAAGTAGTGCCCTTGTACTAACTGCTCACTAATCTCTTTGTATTCTTGTTATTGTTTTATTTTTCTCTGTGTGTTGTATATAAATAAATAAATAAAAGACTATTGCAGAAGTAAGTACCTATCTAGGTATTGTCCGATTTCATTATCTATTTACTCTGCTGTTAAACACGTAGGTAATAATTTTTATATATTTCGAAACCTAATAATGATCAGTTTCCCAGGCTGCAAAATTAGACACTACTTTAAATGTTTATTACAGGTCGTAAAACTGAAATGTTAGTGACACTACACTTACACTAGTAATACCTAGTAATAATAAATACTAGTAGGTAATAGAATATTGTTTTATGGTAATAGTGTTGCTTACCCATTACATTCAATATAACATTGCTTAGGTACCCATATTTTATCACAGTATAGTTAAACAGTAGTTTGTTGGAGAAATCTGTGTATTTAAATAAACTCCTTTACTGGAAATCCTTTCTATGTCGGACGAAGTGGGCATACAATGTTGCGCAGTCATTATTACTTGAAGTTACATTTTAAGAAGTACCCATGATACCTACATAAGTCTATCAACGTACATACATGATTGTTTGTATGGGTCTCCCTAAAATCTTTTGTTCTCAACCCAACGTCACCTGCAAGTGGTACAACTGCTGAACCACGGAAGAGGCCCGACAAGTGGCAATAGGGTCGCCACCTAGGTACTATGTGGGACCAAATTAAAAACAGATTAAATTGTTGATGAATCTAAAAAACACTACAAACTGCTGCTTAGATAGAGCAAGGTCATTATCTTGTCTTTAAGGTATATTATCCATTCAAAGTGTTACAGATTCACCACCTACCTAATGAGTATTAACCCTTTACCTGTACACAAAGAAAATAATTATACTCTTATGTGTAGGTAGATGGGTACAGGTAAGTACATACTAGGTTCCTATACTTATTCCGATGAAAGGTTTGGCATGCTTTTAATAATAATAATTATTAAATTGATTTTGAAATCTAAATGGCCTGTTTACTTACCTCCGATTTAATCCTAGACTGTGCTTACTAAATCGTAATTTAACACGCTGGTTGAACGTAGTCAACAAAAATCAGCAGCCAATTAAAATCTCTCAACCTATCTGTGTCGAGTCACTTGAATTTTAAATGTTCCCCCTTGCCCGATTAGGATGCATCCTAAAAGCTTCTAAAGCGATAATTCACAAGGCAAGAATGTGAGCCGACAAGGATAGGCGCGTGTATCAGGATACAACCTTAAATGTGCAGTTATCCAATCACTAGTGTCTAGTTAATAGTGTTGGTTATGCAGTGTGCCAATAGCGAAGTAAACTTTGTTGGTGGGTAGTAATGGTGTACTGTCATGGCGCGCTTGACGTCACTCAGCCAATGAGCGTGCGGTGCGACGCGACGCTAGCGCCACAAGATGGCCGCCGTCGGCAGTCCACCGCCGCTTTTGTTGTGTTTAGGCCTAAACATGAATAGAAAATAAAAATACTAACTTATTTAAACTTAATATAATTATTCATTGTCTAAATATTATTAAGAAAAAATTGCCCTTATCCATTGTTTTAGACATAAACAAGTGAAAGTCGTGTGATGTTTCGGTGCTTGTAAGGTAAGTGGTTTATTTTATTCTGCATTTACTACATAAATATTTAAAAAATAAATAAAATGCTTAAAAAATTAAAGTATTATTTGTAAATTTTTGGTGTAACTCACATACTAATGTGCAGACCAGGTAAGTACATATTATTTCGAAATAGGCAGGTGTGTTGCATTCTTCTTAGAAATCGTAGACAGATGGTATACCTAGGTAGATACTTACTTAGTTGCATGAGCTTAACATGTGTTAGCTTGAAATTTTATTAGATGTCTGTTCATTTTCTTATGTAATTAATAAAATCCTCATTATTAATGAGCGAAACTAAAAAACATGATAGGTATTTTACACATTTTGAATTTTATAAACTAACCTAGATAGGTACGTGCTAGGTAGCTAGGTACCTTCCTACTTACCTATGCAAAGTATAAAATTGTGGTGTTAAAAGGGCTATATAAATAAGTAAACGGTGTGTAGGTACGTTGGTCTGTATGTACCTACTTAAACCTCTTTTGAGCATAAGTAGTTTATTTACTCAACTATAAAGAAGATAATTTACCTTCTTATATAGTCGTTATCAGATAATATTCAGCGATACAGTCTTTTTGGGGCACAGACAAGTAATAAGTGTATGAATAAATTGTTAAAATAATAAACAGTTGACTTCGTTAATATCAAATTAACTTAACTGGCACATTATTTAATTGCGGCTATTTAAAGACAGATTTATATTAGTGTATAACCTTTTGACATTAACCTATATATTATGCGATTACTAGATATATAGGCGATGGGTTGTATAGATAAGTTTATTAGATTAGGTTTAGCCTGTAGGCGTAGTCCATTGTGTTATAAGTCCGTGCATAGACTTTATGGAATCAAGTTAATCATCTAGCTATATAGGTAACTTATCTCTAACTGAACTAGATGCTCATTAGGTAGGTAGATAGGCTTACTAAGCTTAGCATAGTTAATTAATTATAGGTATTAGATAGGTATAAGGGAGAGGGAGGCAAAATGGGGTACTTAAGGTTTAAAGATCAATAAAAGACAATATTACATACTAAGACGATCATATTTATTTTTTTATTAGAAACCATTTATTAGGTCTTCTAAATATTTGTTGACATTAGTAACTTTAAGTGATCCATTTTAGAAGTAAAATTAAACCAAATAAGTTGGTTTACCCCGTTTTACCCCATGGTACTGGTAAGATAGGGTAACACCCTTTTTTTAAGACAGCGGTCAAGGTCGCGGCCGTACCTACGTACATTGCCGGGTGCCTTAGGTGCGTGCTTAAAAGTACTCACTGTGGCTCCAGTGGACTTAGGCCACCTAAGTATGTTACCACTAAATGAGGTTTTTTTTTTTTTTTTTGTTTTTTTCTCTAGTTTTCACATTTTTACATTCCTTGTCCTATTCCATTCTTGGGGTTTCTATATATCGGTATTTACAAACTATCACAAACTAATTCTTTATTGCGCTTTCACCAATAATCCACTTTACAATATTTTATATTCCTAATTTCTTCATATCTATTTATCAATTTCTCTTTTTTTTTTTTTTTTTTTTTTTTTTATATTTGGATCGCCAAATTGACGCCGCCCGCCTGGTGGTAAGTCGTGACGACGTCTAGCGATTGTGGGCCACTCTCACAGCACACATTACTATTGAGAGTGGCCCTCAACTTGACGACCTACTGATGTGCCTCTTCACGCTCCGCTTAAAGAACCCAGGATTATATGTGGGAGGAAACACGTGCACAGGCAGGGCGTTCCAGGCCACTATCGTTCGGCAGAGAAACGAACGTTTAAAACGTTCGGTTCTCGCGAACATGCTATCCACTGTGTGGGGGTGGCATCTCTGCCCGGCACGAGTCGTTCGGGATCGGAAGGAAGAGGGTGGGATCAGATTGAAGAGCTCTTCAGAACACTCGCCGTGGTAAATACGGTAGAATGCGGCCAAGGAAGCTATTGTTCGGCGCTGAGCTAGCGGCTCAAGGCTTCCCGTTACCTCCGGACAACCAATAATACGGATAGCCCGTCGCTGCATAGCGTCGAGAGCGTCCAGCAGATACTTCGCGGAGCCGTCCCAGAGGTGAGAGCAGTATTCGACGCAGGGTCTAATCTGCGTCTTGTACAGCAGACACCTCTGGTCCGGTGTAAAGAATCTCTTTACCTTATTCAGTATTCCTAGTTTCCGCGAAGCTAGCCCTATACATCTTTCGATGTAGTTTTTATTATTGAGCTCTCGACGAACGTCTATGCCAAGGATATCAAGGTTGTCCTTCATTGGTAATAATGCATTCTGAAGAGAGGGTAGGGGAAGGAAAGGGGATTTCTTCGCAGTAAATGCACACGCCTGTGTTTTGCGGGCATTGAACTCGACCAGGTTCTCGGTACCCCATTGAGAGATACTGTCGAGGTTACGGTCGAGATCAGCCACGAGTCGTCGTCTCTCCTCCTCAATCTCAGATCGCCCCGCCGTCGGACGAACCGAGTAACTCCCGTGCAGTGTGCTGTCATCTGCATAGCAATGAATGTTCCCGAGGGATAGCATATCATTGATATGCAGAAGAAAGAGAGTTGGTGATAGTACGGACCCCTGCGGTACCCCGGCATTCACTTGCAAGAAGCGAGAAGCCTGGCCATCGCAGAGGACCCGCACTCGGCGCTCGTTTAAAAAGCTGGCAATCCAGCTGCACAGTTGAAGAGGTAGACCATATGCCGGAAGCTTGGAAAGGAGCGAAGCATGCCAGACCTTATCGAAGGCTTTGGCGATGTCCAGGCTAATAGCCAAGGACTCGCCGTGCCTTTCCATAGCCCCACCCCAGACATGCGTTACGAATGCCAGAAGATCACCCGTTGATCGCTTTGGCCTGAAGCCGTATTGTCGATCATTGATTAGCGAGTGATCCTCTAGGAATTGCATGAGCTGCTTATTTATAAGGAGCTCAAGCACCTTGCAAATGACTGAGGTGACAGCTATGGGTCGATAGTTGCCTGGATCGGACCGATCCCCTTTCTTGGGGATCGGTTGTACGTTCGCCTCCTTCCAGACCTCCGGCACGAGCCCTGAAGAGTATGACAGGCGGTACAGACGCGTTAATACTGGAGACAACTCAGCTGCACATTTTCGTAGCACCACCGCCGGAATGCCGTCAGGGCCACTGGCTTTCCGCGTGTCGAGTGACCGCAGCACTGCCCGTACATCACATTGCCTGATAACAATATCAGGCATTGTGTGGCCACAGTTGGCGATGGCGGGGGGCTGCAGGCCACGGTCGTCGACCCGGGAATTAGCCGCAAAGAGGTCTGCGAGCATATCCGCTTTCTCTTGGGCTTTGTGAGCCAGTGTTCCATCTGGGTAACGCAGCGGTGGCAGCGAGGGCTGACAAAAGTTAGATTGCACGGCTTTGGCCAGTTGCCAGAATCCACGGCTGCCCGTGGGATGGGAAGTGAGCTCCTGACCAAGCCGCGCGACGCGCTGGGCATCCGCTCTCTTAAAGGCCCTCTTACTCGACTTTGTGGCCCGGTTGTACGCTGCTTTGAGGTGGCCCACGTTTGGGTCGCGCACAGCCCGGGCCCTGATCCAGGCGCGATATGCCGACTGTTTTTGTCGAACAGCTTTGGCACAATCTCGCCCGAACCAGGGACGGGCTCTGCGGATACTGGCGACATCAGTGAAAGGGATGTAATAATCCATCCCTAAACTGATCTCGCCAGCAATAGCAGAAGCACTATCCGAAGGAGCCTTTCCTACAAAGCAGCGCTGGCTCCAGGGGACGGATGCAAAATAATCGCGTAGACCGTCCCAATCCGCTGACGAGTAGTGCCATAGTCGTCGTGACGTTTGCACAGGACGTGCAGGAGGTGACACCTTCATGCCAGCGTGAACAACACAGTGGTCGGAACTACCCAGTGGGGCTCCTACCGAAACACTGTACTGGGCTGGGCGACTCGTCAGCAGTAGATCCAGCAGAGCGGGCGCGTGATCTGACCTGTCTGGTATCCGGGTGATCCCGCATACCATCTGGGTCAGACCGTGGGAGAGAGCGAACGCATGGGCGGCTCTACCCGCATGATCAGTCTTGAGGGACCCCAGCCATTCAATGTGATGGCCATTGAAGTCCCCCAGAAACACTAGGTCAGCGTTCGGGAACCGCACCTGCGCTTCATCAGCCGTCTCGCTGAGGTACTGGAAGAGCTTTGTTGTCTCAGAATCCCCTGTGTGGGATCGGTAGACGCACACGTAGATCTGGCTCATAGAGCCATGGTCTACGTGCAGCCAAAGGACGGAATTGGAGGGGTTCTCTAGGCAGCGCAACCGGCGGCAGCAAACATCCGCCCTAACGAACACGCACACCCCGGCTTTGTCTCGAAATTGTTCCTCGATGACATAGCCGGGGTAACACAGGTAAGACGTGTCGTCAGGGCGGCGTATTTGTGTCTCCGTGAGGAACATCACAGCGGGCCGTGCCGTCTCAAGGTGGTGGTGGACGGTATCGAGGTTCGCATGGAGTCCACGGACGTTAGTGAACTCCACCTCGAAATGTGAAGTTGTGGGGTTTCCTAGGGCCGCTGTGTAACGTTTATTTCTTTTTTGTTGCACTGCCATTGTAGATTTTGAAGAAGAAGCGTGAAGACAGGGCGACATTTGGTGCAGCAGTAAGTGACAAAGCGTAGGGGCTAGCTTTGTCTAGAACCGTGTGGTTAGGTCGGAGCCGACCCGCCGGACGGAAGGGCTCCCAAACCCCCCTGATGCAAGGCCGCCGCTACCCCACACCGGTTACCACCCGGAGCGGCGATCCCACATCAGGATTATGCGCAACATGTGGGGCAGCCTCCTGGGGTGGTTGGCCCCAGGCGGGCCCCATGACTGTGTTGCGGGCGGCCGCGGCAACGCCGTTGCTAAGGGTCTCCCTGGCCGGCGAATCGACCCACACCACCCACACTAGACTCCGTTTCGCCCCCACTGGTCCCATGCCTGCTGCACCATACATCGCCCCGGGCCCGGCGGTGCAGCTGCTGAACCCCTAACGCAACCCAGCCTGGGCTGGGTTACTTGGGGGGCTTTAGCACAGCTGCACGGTGGTACCCCCCCGGACCAACACTGTTGTACCACCTGGTACCCACGTAGGGGCCGAAGCCACTCCATAGGTACCGTAAATTAACGAGCCTCGTCCGTTTATCAGCAGGTGCGCCACTAGCAGGTGAGGTCGCTGGGGCCCTATAGATGTTGGTAGAGCCCCTTTGCACCCAAAAAAAAAATCTCTTATCTATCGATCATAAAGTAGGGGACAATATTCTTATAATATCGATCTACATTATGTACATATCTACTTATTTCTACTGTTCACAATTCTTACTATTTTTAAGGCGTATTCCAAAAATTCTTTTCTTTTTTCTTTTATTAATACTTGTATTCCTATTCTATTTACTTGCACTCCTGTTTTTATTTCCAAATCTCTTCTGTCTTGTAAGTGGATAGAGCAGTGAATTACAAGGTGTTCAATTGTTTCAGCCTCATTTGGATCGCAGGCGCATGATGGGTTATCCCTACACTTGAATCGGGTCAAGTAATGGGCGAACCCACCATGCCCCGTGAACAGTTGTGTGGTTGCACCCGTGGTCTCTAATTTCCGGACGGTTCGGTACGCCGCCACCGCGCAGGGGAAAAACAGTTTGGTGACGGAGGCTGTTGTGCCTTCTTGGTAGCGTCGATTCCATTTGTCAAGCGTGCCCTGACGAATGACACCCTTGACAAATGAAACGGGGCAGAGATCGTGGTCCGGAGCTTTCCGTGACCGCAGAGCGGCCTCCCTCGCAAGCTCATCTGCCCTCTCATTTCCCACCAGGCCCGCATGTGCCTTCACCCAGTAAAGGGCTACGCTCTTTCCCTGGGCGACGGCACAGGCGAGTCCTTGCCTGGCCTCTACCGCCAGGGGGTGGGGTGAGTTTAAGCTGGTGATTGTTTGGAGGGCCGCCCTGCTGTCACTGAATATACCAAATGTGGTGGCACCGTGCCTTAACGCCTCACTCACCGCTCTGCAAATGGCCAGAAACTCGGCCTGGTAGACGGTACAGTTACGTGAGAGAGCAAACTTGCGGGCCTTTGTCTCGCCGCCACTATGCCACTAAATGAGGTTGGGTCAGGTTCCCGCATCGTTGGGTTCGGATTTTTCACGCGTTGGTGAGTGAATATACGTGCTGCGTGATGTAGGGCTGAGGTCCCGCAGCACCCATATTAACCAGAACGAAGTATCATACTTTAGCGAAGTAAAAAAAAAACATAGGAATTAGGATGGTATTACTCACAATGACACAAAAAAATGTCGTCACGTTTGAAAAATTAAAGTTTAAGGGCTGCTTAAGTATTTAAACAGCTCCTAAATATTTGAGTGACGTTTCATTAATCGGCCGTGAGTGTCGAACAAATTAGGTATAACTTAGATTTAACACATTATACTTAAATACCTTGTTGGTAGGTATTATTCGTAAAATAAGGAAGGTATCAAGTTGCTTATCACTGCGGAAGTCGTAAAAATCGAGTGAGGTAGGTAAAGGGTTATCCCACTAGGTGGCAGGTAGGTAATAGCAGAGTAGGTAGCTGACTACTTCAGGGTGATAGGGTGGCTGGTCGAGTCTAAGTAATGGATGTTTATCACTTTCTATATCCTAAATATTTTAGCACCATAATATTGAGGTTTGAAGTTTATTTAAAAAACAGGTAATAAAACACTTAACTGTTATGTCGACATGTAGGTACTTAGTTAAGTAGTAATTGTATGTAAGTAGGTATCTACCTAATTTTAAATGGCGACTTAATTAGGTACTATATTTTATTTATTTCTATCAGTATGTATGTATGTAGTTGGTAAGTAGTTACGTTAGTAACCTTTGTACCTATTCTATTTTTTCCAGAAAGGAATATGTTATAATTTGGACTCCAGATCTTACCTATATCCTTAATCTTTACTATATTGTATTATTATGTTACTGTACTTAGTATTATGTACCAAGTACCAGGTAGGAGACTGTGACATAGTTCAAACTATTACAGTCGCCATCGCTTACCTCTGTATGTTTATATTGATGTAATTTTGTAAAGTGTAACAATAAGCTATTGGTAAAAGTTTCCTTGTAACAATAAATAAAAAAAATAAAAATTGTAATAACAAGTAGGTATACCCACTTCCTACCCTAAATATGTACCGAGGTAATCATATATTAAGTGGCAGTCTCATAAAAATGTTATCAAAACTTTAAAAAACAAAACTAAAAGTTGGAAACATTATCGTTAGGCTTCCACTACCATGCACCGTTCAAACACAATTGTACACCCATTATTATAATGCAATGTGGTGTGGTATTCGCAAATAAATCTTCGTTTTTTGTTACAGGGGTCGTCACTAGGGCCCACCCCATTTTTTCCTCGTTCCCCACCCTTCGAAAAATCGTTAGGGACGATCCTTTTATTCATTCATCTGACCATCGACCGAGGAACACCGGATTGAGAGAGATGGTAAACCCATATCCTTAAATTTCATGATCCCTGGATGAACATTGATTGAGGTAAGGAAACTTGATATTTTTTGCCAGAAAATATTTATTTATTCTAAAGGTTGAACTTACGTATAGTTTGATCTTTAAAAACCAAAAGTGTCTTACCTACCCTTTGTGTAGAATTTTAAATGACTTGGCTGGTACATTGAGCTATTTATTGTGATTAAATACGACAGACGGTGTAATAAATAAAAAAAGAAAACGAGCAAGAGCATTTTAATGAGAAATTATAGTTGTGTATTTGTACCTGTTCGTGTCAATGTTCTATTTATAGTGGATGTTGGTATAAATCCATGCCATCCTCGTTTGCTGTGTGCCGCCACATCAATTTGACGTATATTTCTTTTATTAATTTTTATGAACACAGCCTAAGTTTAACCGAAATGGACTAGTTTCGTGTTATTATTACATAATTCGTACAAAAATAATTACCGATGTAACTATTCATATTTGTAGTATTTTATTTGTAGTGTGTATATTAATTGAGGCATTTATTAAAGTTCTTAGAGACATGTAAAGATGTCGTCTGGTTATGAATTAATGATAGTACCGTTGACCATGTCGTTGATTGTGTTGTTGTAGTCATCTGTTCCTTGCTTTTTTTTCTTACCTTATATTAAAGAGCTTGCACCATACTAAATAAGAAATACACTCACGTCTAAATATATCATACACTACATACTTAACTAATTACATTAGTGTAGATGCAGTTTATTACACTTTACGAGATCCACCGCCATCTAGTGAAGAGTAGTCGAACTTGTAACGTTCAGTTTAAACTAATCTATAGATTACGTCATTCTATCGAATACTCGTAGCATTAGTATAATATGCCTACGTAGAGTCTATAGTAGTCACCACTGACAGCACAGCATCTGCTGAAGCAAAAATGGCGGACTCCACTTTGTCGGTTTGAGAGATATTATCATTATGAGTTTGAACTCGAATAGAAGTAGTAGAAACATCGTTTAGTAGTTTAATTTTTAGTCGGTTATGATAATAAACAATTTGATAACAATCTACACACGTTAAAATTCTAATAAAAAATCTACTAATCTAATCTACTATTTAGTACGAGTATGTATCGCAACGAACCTGTTATGTTATATACACATTATTGCAATTTAAATAGTATAGTAAAGGTATATCCAGAACCTACATCTGACTCTACTAAATATGAAAGTCTTGACGGGTGAACACTATTGACAGAAGGGTTAAGCGAGTAAGGGAAAAGTACTGAAAGTGATTGTCTTTTCCGATTGACCAAGCGACTGAAGCGAGTGAAGCGTCTGCGTTTCGAGACTGGACAATTTTGCATTCTGTCATTTGTTTATATATACTTACGTGTGTTCCGAGCTAGTGGCCACATTTTTGTCCGATCTCTATAAAACTTGGTACAAATGGTTCTTAATTTAAAACAACTTTTTCATCGTGAGGTTTTTTTATACGTACCTGATACGAAACGACTTACTTATAAAAAAAAACATCCTAGAAGGGAAAGTTGAAGGATAGCGAGGAAAGGGTACATCAAGGAAAACGTAAGTAACGTAAAAAGGCGTAAGCTAAGCTTTGCATTTGTGTGAGTCCGTACGAATTAACACGTACGTGAACTTATAATACAAACTCGAGGTCTCATAATGTATAATTCTCTTTAGAATTTTATCCAGATAATTATCCCAGAGTCTGGAACTTGTGCCCGGTAAATGGCAATAGGCTCGCCCCATATTACATGGGACCTAACATAGCTGGCGAGATGTGGGTGTGTTTGCACACCTCTGCCTACACCTTCGGGGAAAAAGGCGTGATGCTATGTTATGTTATGTTATGTTATGAACTTATAATGTGTGTACAACACCTGTGTTTGAAAACCAGGTCGGTTTTCAAACACAGGTGTTGTACACACAGCCTTTTTACTCTACGTTTTGTGATCACTAACACAAATGCAAAGCTCAGCTTACGCCTTTTTACTTAAATACCCATAGACCAAGCAAAATACAAGTTGGGTCGTATCAGGAGATGGAAGGTTTGGCGGAGAGAAACGAAAATAAAAGAGATACTTAAAGCTTTTTTATTGATTGGGATGAAATGGGGGGATAAATCCCGAATATTGTTTTAATGTTCGCGAGGTCTACAGTTTGACCATAAGTAATGGGCTACCAGTAGATACCCATACGTACCTAGTAATGTAGATGTAGACTTAAAGAAGTTATAGGAACACAATACGGCAAATAATCGGTGAATCAAATAATAATCTTATAATCAATAACGTAGCTATCATTGCTAACGACATGACAACGTTTTGTTTAGATAATATCTTGACTACAATTCACGCTATTAAGATCACACGAATGACTATTAAGATACAATATCGGTATACAATATTACGAGTATAAAGCGTCGCATTCATAGTAGCCAGCTAGTGCCCGGGGGTGGCACCCTTGTCGCTACTACACCGCCACCAATGTTCTTGACCTCTGCGAACATAGGCAACGGCGGCGTAGCACTCTTAAATAAGAATTGTCGAAAAATGTTATACAATCAAATTGTAATAATTGTTATTATTTCAGACCAGCAAAAGGAAAACAGAAAATTTACCTACCATTTATGGCAGGATAATTTCTGAACGGTGATTGGGTTTCACATAGTTAGGTGCCACGCCTTCGCCATACGCGACGCCTATGTATGAATAACAAACGTTACTTGGTTACATTTTATACCACACTCATAGCAGCGACTTGGAAGAATTTTAAACTAATTTATGTGTGCAATATTATACCTACTACATAATAATTGTATTATTCGTAGCCAAGAACTTTATGCGTAGACTATACGACTCTACGTATTGTGCGTAGCACCTATTTTTTCATTTATCATTTTCTTACTTAAACTTAAACCTACGCTAAAATTGTTTCATACAGTTCTCCAAGTATAAGTTGGGGCGTGGTAAAAAATGGAACTAATGTAGTTGTATGTAGTTATTGCTCAGAAAGTTTGTTTTTGGCGTTTTTCAATGTAATGTGGCGTCCCCTTTGGAATACCAACTTATACTCGGCAACCTTTACCTTGTTTATAAATACCGCACAGACGCTACTTACTCTCGCCTCGACTTCAGAGAGGTCAAAATGTCTGGTTAGGCGTATTATACAAGCCTACCGCTCACAGTTGCGCAGACCACCGATCAAAAAACAAGCGTAGTCTCATCTGTATCGCTATTTGCCCCTCCCCGACCCTTCTTCCGGTGTCGGCTAAACCTCCAACAGAAAAGCTTTCAATTGATTTTTCAAAGCTCTGTTTGGTCACGATTTGGTATTTAAATATTATTTGCTGACCGTTTCTCTGTCCTCTATTATTTTGGACTTTTCTTATTCTAATACCTTTGCTTATACTTTTACTAAGGCTTTACGTTACAACTCACCTACCCTATTTCACCTAACCTTCACTATATCAAAGCTCTAAATATTTAGAACATCTTAAGCTGAGCTGAGACCTTTTAAAACCAAGTCTTTTTTTATCTCGGTTCTGGAAAATAAATTTTCTTCAATTTCATTTCTTAGTAGGTATCAATTGCTGAAATGGGTACAGAGAACATAACATTATAGGTATCTGGTAAACAAACAATTGGGTACATAAGTAGGAAGACACACAAATCACTTTTGTATTCTCGATGACAGAGGCGATGACAGATTACGCCCTCATTTCGCCATTTTGTTAACCCTCACGTAATAAATGGCAAACCCATTGCGGTTTTTGGGAGTAGGTATATTTGCTAGATCCTCGTCCATTTGTCAGCAGGTCACAGAGTGGAAGTAAGGATGACTTGGGCTCTTGAGTTGTTGGTAGAGTTGGTGGTAAGCATCTTAGCACTAAGTAGGTAGAAAGAACCTTTAAATGTATGCTTCTTAGGACCTGAAGGCTGGCTATTTTCTAGCCCAAAGAATAAGTATCGCCACCTAACGTGGCAACACATCCAGCAGTCTGGGAACCTTAACCAGTCCATTTTTTAAACGACATTTTGTAGTGTACTTAAATAAAGTACAAAATTATATAAATTGAATAACCAAACTCCCTTAATGATAGGCAAAACTTATTTTAATATTTTTTTAAATGCTGTTACAGATCAAACGCGGTTTATTTACATAAATCTTATAAAATGACTTCCTCAATAAAATATTAATTAATAACATTTTTTTAAGTGCTATAAATTTTATTTTACGAAACGGTTAGTTCCGGAGCTTTATAGACTCGTAAACTGGGATTTTGATTGCGTAAAAATTATCTATCTCGATTATTTAAAAGTCATTTTTTAGATCCTGCCTAAGCAAGTAACTACTTATAAAATGTCTGCAGTATTCTAAAATTAATAGGTATAATACCTACATATTTACACGCCACATCAATGACTCGTAGGTAAAAATTTTATACAATAGTCTCTAATACATATCTAATGCTTATTACATCTAAGTAGGTATACAATGTAATGTAAGTACAGCTGCATTTACAAAGCTAGGTTTTGCTTGGAGAGGTCTCCAAGCAAAACCTAGCTTTGTAAATCTAATTATTAGGTACTTAGGTAGGGTAGGTACCCTATCTAAGTACCTAATAATTAGATATTTCCTTTTTCAAAGTTGCCTTGCGAGTGGTGAATGAAAAATATCAGCAAAAATAAAGCCCTACCTGAGTAAATATTCATTGTTACATTTTGTATTTTTATAAAATTGCCAAATTTACATAACCCACTTATTCCGTTGCGACATAAAGCCAACCTATGTTGGTATTAAAAATCCCGAGTCATGCCGCAGGGGCCAGGGTGGAACGGTAATCACCGAGAGAACAGGAACAGGTGGCGCAGCCTGTGTCTATTCTTAATATCGACTTTTTTCTGCACGCACATCCACATACTTAACTTTAATAACAGATCTCCTGCGAGCTACTTAATCTCATCTACCTAAATAATAACAAAATCAGATATTTATTTCGTGATGTAAACGTTCGCGAAGCCTAAGCAAACTATCAAAAAACATTACGGGGTGCAAATAACAACGATCATGGCGTATGTAATGAAAATCTTGCATCGGCATTAGCCGACCCGTGGTTCGGCGCGCGCCGAGCGGCGAGGGCGGCAATCGATGGCGGGCCGGGACGCTCGCCCCGACGCCCAGACCGGCAGACGCCCGGAGACGCCGTCCCTGAACACACGCTCCTTTGCCACGCGCGCTACCCCATCCGTCATCCGTCATCCTTCAATGTTTACCTATCGGACGACGAACAGCTGACCGACCGGACCGGTAAGTCACGTGCTATATTCATTCGCCGCCGTTAGACATAATTCGCGCTCGTCTTTCCCTCTAGTCTAGTGTTCGTTGTTGCATTTTTGTGAATATTTTATGAGTGCATACAGAATCTTTCGTTTGTGCATTAGAATCAATAATGCAGGCCCGGTGCGCTGTTGCCTCGTGTCATAAATTACAAGTATAATACACCCTTACGCCCTTTCACAATTTCTATTCAATCCCCGGCCGACACACACATACAGGCTGGGAATTCTTTAGTTATCTTTACGAGAGGTGGTCGAAACTCGCTCTTTGTAATGTATCCTTTATGTGCAACAAAGGTCTGTGGACAAAAGAGCCTGCGGGAGACAGTCATTCCTTACTCTGTGGATAGGTTGTAAAAAACAAAGAGACGTTTTGCTACCGGTTGGTAAAGTTGCGAAAATATTTTTTGCAAACCAATCCGGTTATTTTGCAACTCCCTATGCTCTCATTGGTCTGTCTGGACAATAGAATGTTTGAGTGTCTAGCATTAAAGAATTCTTGTAAAACAAATACACTTTGTATATTTACGATTGGCTATAATTTTTTCCATTTGAATCCTGGAGTAAAGATAGTGGAACTAAGTCGTAGTATGTCCCGGAGCTATCAGTATTTCCCTTTTGGGTTTGAAGGCGTGTTATAAATCGGTGGTTTTATTTTATAGGTGGTGCTCCCAGCGGACAGACGGGACACTGGTATGCAAGTTACATCGTTTGGTGAGCTTTTAGGATATTGCGAGGGTTAGAAGTTACAGTATACAATACATTTAAACAGTACGATAATTATTTACTTTTGTTGTTAGTGTAAAGTTAAATTATTATCTTTCTTAGATGTTTAGATGTTAGGTAAGTCTTCTGGCAGCTGAAGTGAAGAACGGAAGAGAAGAAATTGCGTCGCCTTCTGTACGTATACTGAATGTATCCTGAGTGCCTGATTCTTTCCGGTATACCTTCAGTATACGTAACAGAAGATGACACTTGTCAGCGAGGTCTCACGAAGTCTTGAAGTACTCTTGAAGCATTATAATTCTTGATTGTATCTGCCTTTCAGTTTCTATTGTATGTTTGTGTTTCTTATTTAAAACTGGAAAAAATGAACATTAAATAATTGATATTAATAAATCTTTTATAGAAATTAAATCGTAATTTAAATTAAATAATTTGTTATGTAAATGTACACACTTTATTGTTTATTCTTATTATTAATTTGTTTTTAGGCTCCACCTTATAATTTTAAAATATAAAAAAGAATTTGGCTGTACTAGTAGGTAAGTACATAAAGTTACTTGTTTATATCGATAAATTATTGTCTATTAATTACGTATCCGGTCTATTAGGTAGGTAATTAAATCTGTTCTTCTAAGTAGGTGCTAGGTAGTATACCTACCTACCTATAAAGACAATGCTTGTAGATGTATAGGTATGTTATGTATTGTGTAAACTTTCAGGTTCCGAAAATAATTATTATTCAATAAATGATATTATTATTTCTAAAACTTGCGCTTCATATTTCACCTCCTACTCTTTACATTAGAATTACTGATTTTTAATAATAAATCAGTGATTTTAATCAAGTAAGTAGGTACTAGTACCTTCCTAATAAAATAGTAATTCTGTACCTATGTTGAATACTCTCATAGTTATGATTAAAATTTTATCTAAATTAAATTTCATTGTTTATTACTTATGAAATCTCACTTCGGTATTATATTTAAATATTCCAGTACATACTTTAACACCAGTGGGTACATAAACCTTGATTTTAAAGTCATAAGTAAAGTACTTGTAAGCACAGGCTTCTAAATAAACAAGGTTTTTAAATGCAAATATCTTATCTAATCAGGCTCTATAATAGCTTTGTTAAGGCGACGTCACACTGTGAGCGCCTCCACGAGATGAGGCTTCTTTATTGTTTCCTCTTCCGTATACGAATATTAGATACAGACAATACATGCAGACTATTTGTATGTATATTAAAGTTTAAAGCTACCTATCAGCATCCTTTAGTCGTTTTCTACTTTTGGTAGGAAGGTTTATACAATACTTGTATTAGAATTCTGTTTTCTTATGGCCCGAACGTACTACATTTTTTTTTTTTTTTTAATTCCGCTGCCCAAGGCCGCGGCCGCTCTAACGTCCGTTGCCGGACGTCTCTGGTTACTAGCAGAGGGTATGTCCAGTGGCGCCCGGCGGACTTTGACCACCTCTGTGGTCTCTGCGGGTGTTTGGTCGGGACGATAATCCCGCGTCATTGGGGTCGGGTTTTATCCCGCGTCAGTGAGTGAATCTGGTTGCGTGCTATGGGGAAAGGGCCCCGCAGCACGCAACCCTTCTAGCCTGCTTCTGTAAGGACGGTGGGTGGCGATCCCGCCGTCCTCAGGCCCCGATCATGGAGGACGATAGTCTTGGGCGTAGTCGCGTAGTCTGGGGCGGCCTGGCCGCCGACTACGGAACTCGGTGAGGAGGGTACGCTCCCTCTCCCTCCCGGCCGCCTCCTTCGCGAGCATGACTTGCTCGCAGAAGGACACGGCCGCGTTCCACCTACTCCCGCTGGATACCATGGCTTGAAGCATGGTCCCCAGCGAGAGGGTATCCACGCCCAGACCCACTACGAGGTCCCGGCGCTGACTCGCCCACGCTGAGCACTCCACCAACGTGTGGAGTGCGGTGTCGTCGTCGGAAACCTCGCAGTGTTGACACCGGGGTGTGACCTCACGATGCATGCGAAACAGATAGCTACCGAAGCATCCATGCCCGGCAACGATCTGCGTCGCACGGTACGTGAGGTCACCATGCTGCCTCTGCAGCCAATCGTCCATGATCGGTCTCACCGCCGCGATGAAGATGGCACCCCCCTTGGGTTGCTCAAGTCGCACCCTCCATGACTCCATGAGATCCTGGCGGAGTTGGGACTGCTGGTCCTCGATTTCTCGAGACGCAGGCCTGTGGTCCCGCTCCAGCGCCTCCTTGCGCCATTGGAACAATGACGCAAGGGCTCTCGCTTCCAGGTCCCATGGAGGGGTCCCGGCTAGGAGACATCGAACGTACTACTAGATGATAAAATTTCATACAATGATAAGCAGCCATTGTCATCAGAGGAATCAGGCGGATATGAGGCTTCACTCGCGATAGAACCAAGTGTAGTCACATCATACTAATAATTAGGAAGGTCCTATGTCTTGCCTTTTAAAACTTTTAATTAAATATAATGTTTCAAAGAGTATGTTTGTATTATTTATTTTACTAATCTTTCGATGGAAACGAGATAATAATAGCAAAATTTGCTAATAAAGCCAAATTTAAACAACTTTGAGATGTGGACAAAATTTGAAGTCGCAATCCTGTATTTATATGCTATACTAGTCTTTTGTTCGTTAATCAATGTGTTATTGTAGACTAATTGTCTTAGGTAGGTACCAGCAAGGTCTAATAGGACCACATGCATATACCAGGAAAATCTATTCTTTGAACAACAGTAATAACTGTTTCTTAATAGGTACCGACTCTACATGTGGCCGTTTCCATTTCAGAAAGGTGAAGACCACCACGTGAGCTAGGTTAGCTGACTAGGTCATAGGTAGGTAGGTACCTACATTTCGTGTATCGCAGAAGATCATGTATGTTCAACGTAAGCAGTGCCTAAGTAAGTGTACGTTGGTAAGTACAGAACATGAAAAAAGTAACACATTACTGTGAGTTCAGTTTTAAAACTAAATTCAGGAGAAGGACGTTTGTAACGCAATTACTCATAAACTGTTGAATAGATTTTGATGAAAATTTACACATAAATAGAGTAATTTTTGGATCGACATAAATATACGATTTTTTACGGATCCACAAAATTTTATTTTAAGAGAAAAAGTAACATTATTACGATTTTCACTCAAAATAACAAACATTTTTCAAGGAAGATTATAATATAACTATTTTTATGAAAAGTGATGGGTAATATGTAGTTATGTGACGTGAATGTTGAGTCTCCGTATCAATAAAATTGTCCATATTTACTTTAAGTTACAAATTTACCAAGAATGAACATAGAGACAGAATACGTAAGTATTTTGTCAATATTCCAATCACACACAGGTATCTACTTATTTGAACGTCAATATTCTATGAATCAATCAATATGATTGATTAATTATTTATTTTGTACTCACTGGAAATTTACGTAATTGCTTCCTTACTTTTGAGAATTTAGAACCTAGATAAACATACGTAGTTAATTGTCACACTCAGACCAACAAACAATTAATTATAGACAGCATGTTGCGTACATACTGAGGCAAGCAATTATGAAGACGGTTCTCACATCACAATGCAGGAGCAACATTCGGGGATCAGGACCTGGACTTTCAAGTGCAAATTGTAGGGACTGCATAGTGATACCTTTGTTTAAAGTACGGAGTCCGCATGAGCTCAACCATCTTCACCTGCACAAGGTGCATCTGCTGATTTACGGACGGGTTTTAGTCCAATATAGGTCCTGGAAATGGCTCACTCTGTATTAGGTAGGGAAAGCAACAAAATGGCTGGCAAAATGTATGAAGCAACTTCCACCCCCTTGGTATAGCTAACTGATTTTCTGTGTGTAGGTATGTGTGGATGGACTTGACTTTATAAGGACCTATTAGAAAAGTGTGTATGTCAGCTCATACTCACTAAACCACACATCTTTCCTTGCCTGTAAGAGATACATGGCGTATGACACAGGAATAAAAACTCCTTTAAAAGTGTACGTATCTATAAAGAAATATAAAATCTTTATATTCTCAAAGAGTACAGCAATTCAGCTCTTTAGTACTTACTTACATTCTTAGCTGTAGAGACGGCACTCAAAACTCTTGAATTTATTTCTAGATCGCACTTAAGGTTAGCGTTGGAGCCACCTACCGAGTTACTGCTGAACTACGGTACCAATGTATCGTGTTGCAATAATATAAAACAAAGTCTAGCAGCGTCTGTCTGTTCGCGATAAACTGAAAACCTACTGCACTGATTTTCATGCTGTGCACTGTTTGATAGAATGGGTATCGAGGAAGGGTTTTATATATAACTTGTTACGGGCGAAGCCGTGGGTGTCCGCTAGTATTTATTTACAATTATATATAATATTTAAACACTGAATTTTTAGATGGCTCCTTACGAAATCCCTTGTTAGGAAATGGTCGCGGGTTCCATTGACCTAAGACTTTCGTTTTTGTGATTTATAATTTCTATCCAACTCATTGCTTTCAAAATACTTCGTTCAACAGTCAGTTTTTCGAAACGGAGTCTAGTGTGGGTGGTGTGGGTCGATTCGCCGGCCAGGGAGACCCTTAGCAACGGCGTTGCCGCGGCCGCCCGCAACACAGTCATGGGGCCCGCCTGGGGCCAACCACCCCAGGAGGCTGCCCCACATGTTGCGCATAATCCTGATGTGGGATCGCCGCTCCGGGTGGTAACCGGTGTGGGGTAGCGGTGGCCTTGCATCAGGGGGGTTTGGGAGCCCTTCCGTCCGGCGAGTCGGCTCCAACCTAACCACACGGTTCTAGACAAAGCTAGCCCCTGCGCTTTGTCACTTACTGCTGCACCAAATGTCGCCCTGTCTTCACGCTTCTTCTTCAAAATCTTCAATGGCAGTGCAACAAAAAAGAAATAAACGTTACACAGCGGCCCTAGGAAACCCCACAACTTCACATTTCGAGGTGGAGTTCACTAACGTCCGTGGACTCCATGCGAACCTCGATACCGTCCACCACCACCTTGAGACGGCACGGCCCGCTGTGATGTTCCTCACGGAGACACAAATACGCCGCCCTGACGACACGTCTTACCTGTGTTACCCCGGCTATGTCATCGAGGAACAATTTCGAGACAAAGCCGGGGTGTGCATGTTCGTTAGGGCGGATGTTTGCTGCCGCCGGTTGCGCTGCCTAGAGAACCCCTCCAATTCCGTCCTTTGGCTGCACGTAGACCATGGCTCTATGAGCCAGATCTACGTGTGCGTCTACCGATCCCACACAGGGGATTCTGAGACAACAAAGCTCTTCCAGTACCTCAGCGAGACGGCTGATGAAGCGCAGGTGCGGTTCCCGAAAGCTGACCTAGTATTTCTGGGGAACTTCAATGGCCATCACATTGAATGGCTGGGGTCCCTCAAGACTGATCATGCGGGTAGAGCCGCCCATGCGTTCGCTCTCTCCCACGGTCTGACCCAGATGGTATGCGGGATCACCCGGATACCAGACAGGTCAGATCACGCGCCCGCTCTGCTGGATCTACTGCTGACGAGTCGCCCAGCCCAGTAAAGTGTTTCGGTAGGAGCCCCACTGGGTAGTTCCGACCACTGTGTTGTTCACGCCGGCATGAAGGTGTCACCTCCTGCACGTCCTGTACAAACGTCACGACGACTATGGCACTACTCGTCAGCGGATTGGGACGGTCTACGCGATTATTATGCGTCCGTCCTCTGGAGCCAGCGCTGCTTTGTAGGAAAGGCTCCTTCGGATAGTGCTTCTGCTATTGCTGGCGAGATCAGTTTAGTGATGGATTATTACATCCCTTTCACTGTTGTCGCCAGTATCCGCAGAGCCCGTCCCTGGTTCGGGCGAGATTGTGCCAAAGCTGTTCGACAAAAACAGTCGGCATATCGCGCCTGGATCAGGGCCCGGGCTGTGCGCGACCCAAACGTAGGCCACCTCAAAGCAGCGTACAACCGGGCCACAAAGTCGAGTAAGAGGGCCTTTAAGAGAGCGGATGCCCAGCGCGTCGCGCGGCTTGGTCAGGAGCTCACTTCCCATCCCACGGGCAGCCGTGGATTCTGGCAACTGGCCAAAGCCGTGCAATCTAACTTTTGTCTGCCCTCGCTGCCACCGCTGCGTTACCCAGATGGAACACTGGCTCACAAAGCCCAAGAGAAAGCGGATATGCTCGCAGACCTCTTTGCGGCTAATTCCCGGGTCGACGACCGTGGCCTGCAGCCCCCCGCCATCGCCAACTGTGGCCACACAATGCCTGATATTGTTATCAGGCAATGTGATGTACGGGCAGTGCTGCGGTCACTCGACACGCGGAAAGCCAGTGGCCCTGACGGCATTCCGGCGGTGGTGCTACGAAAATGTGCAGCTGAGTTGTCTCCAGTATTAACGCGTCTGTACCGCCTGTCATACTCTTCAGGGCTCGTGCCGGAGGTCTGGAAGGAGGCGAACGTACAACCGATCCCCAAGAAAGGGGATCGGTCCGATCCAGGCAACTATCGACCCATAGCTGTCACCTCAGTCATTAGCAAGGTGCTTGAGCTCCTTATAAATAAGCAGCTCATGCAATTCCTAGAGGATCACTCGCTAATCAATGATCGACAATACGGCTTCAGGCCAAAGCGATCAACGGGTGATCTTCTGGCATTCGTAACGCATGTCTGGGGTGGGGCTATGGAAAGGCACGGCGAGTCCTTGGCTATTAGCCTGGACATCGCCAAAGCTTCGATAGGGTCTGGCATGCTTCGCTCCTTTCCAAGCTTCCGGCATATGGTCTACCTCCTCAACTGTGCAGCTGGATGGCCAGCTTTTTAAACGAGCGCCGAGTGCGGGTCCTCTGCGATGGCCAGGCTTCTCGTTTCTTGCAAGTGAATGCCGGGGTACCGCAGGGGTCCGTACTATCACCAACTCTCTTTCTTCTGCATATCAATGATATGCTATCCCTCGGGAACATTCATTGCTATGCAGATGACAGACAGACAGATGACTGCACGGGAGTTACTCGGTTCGTCCGACGGCGGGGCGATCTGAGATTGAGGAGGAGAGACTACGACTCGATAGTATCTCTCAATGGGGTACCGAGAACCTGGTCGAGTTCAATGCCCGCAAAACACAGGCGTGTGCATTTACTGCGAAGAAATCCCCTTTCCTTCCCCTACCCTCTCTTCAGAATGCATTATTACCAATGAAGTATCCTTGGCATAGACGTTCGTCGAGAGCTCAATAATAAAAACTACATCGAAAGATGTATAGGGCTAGCTTCGCGGAAACTAGGAATACTGAATAAGGTAAAGAGATTCTTTACACCGGACCAGAGGTGTCTGCTGTACAAGACGCAGATTAGACCCTGCGTCGAATACTGCTCTCACCTCTGGGACGGCTCCGCGAAGTATCTGCTGGACGCTCTCGACGCTATGCAGCGACGGGCTATCCGTATTATAGATTGTCCGGAGGTAACGGGAAGCCTTGAGCCGCTAGTTCAGCGCCGAACAATAGCTTCCTTGGCCGCATTCTACCGTATTTACCACGGCGAGTGTTCTGAAGAGCTCTTCAATCTGATCCCACCCTCTTCCTTCCGATCCCGAACGACTCGTGCCGGGCAGAGATGCCACCCCCACACAGTGGATAGCATGTTCGCGAGAACCGAACGTTTTAAACGTTCGTTTCTCTGCCGAACGATAGTGGCCTGGAACGCCCTGCCTGTGCACGTGTTTCCTCCCACATATAATCCTGGGTTCTTTAAGCGGAGCGTGAAGAGGCACATCAGTAGATCGTCAAGTTGAGGGCCACTCTCAATAGTAATGTGTGCTGTGAGAGTGGCCCACAATCGCTAGACGTCGTCACGACTTACCACCAGGCGGGCGGCGTCAATTTGGCGAACCAAATATAAAAAAAAAAAAAAAAAAAAAAAGAAAGTGCGCCCTAAACACAACTTTAACTTAGCTCTACTTAATAGGGCCCTTTTATACCCCTTAATTCTACTATAGGTGTAAGTAATTACCTTAATCACAGATTATAATATAATTTTCGTGTTCATTGTTAACTTAATTGCTACTAATTAGATTAACATCTTGTAAAACTACATGGGGTAAACTGTTTAAGAAATGTTAACCACGTTCTACAGTGTTCAAAACTAGTGTCAGTTTTACTGGTTTGAAATGCTGGATAGAGCGAGAAAACAATTGCAGGTAACTAGCCTACCTAGTTACCTGCAATTGTTAAGTACGTGTTGCTAAGGACCAGGTATGAAAGTAACAATTTTAACTTTTTGCGGCTTTACTCTCAGAACTCTTGGAATTTCTAAATTTAAGTTAGTGCATATGATAGATTGGCTTTTCAACTTTATTTTAACACTACCTGCAATACGACTGGTATCACAGATTTTTACAAACTACTAACTTCTAAAAATGTGGAATCTGTTACAACCAACCCTACCCCTAGGGTTGGTTGTAACAGGGGATAATTGTAACATTGTGTGTCTGCCTGTCTATCTGTAAATAACAACAAAGTTACGTTAATTATCAACTTATTTTTAATCTGCCACTTAGGGTTTACATTAATATCACAACATTTAAATCAACTATATTAAGCTTTTATTGGAAATATTAATATTCTTAAGTAATTAATTCACAGAATCTAAATTGAGGTCTTAATCAGATGAACAATTATGGCACAAATAGCTAATTTCGGTTTTGGTGCAGCTTACATGAGCCCAAAGCTGGCACTTCAGGCATTGCACCCATTTTTCTTTTGCCATGCGGTTTGAAATGGGTTTCACGCATAGTAAACATAAGTAATCTTCGCTGTCTGAATCATAACTACCTCTAGTTCTTTTAGAATCTATTTTCTTCTTAAGTATTTTCTTTGGTTTATTCTGCATAGTTTTATTGACAACTGGAGCGTTTTTTGTTTTTTTAGCAGTCTGTAAAATGCTCTTTTTAACCACTTTTGATCTAAGCTTTCTTTCTTCTTCTTCTTCAATTTCAAGCTTGTTGGGGTGTCAGTCATTATTGCTTCTTCCTTTTTTTAGTCCCTTTCCATTATTCTTCCAGGGTTCTGCTTTTGGCAAAAGCTTTACTTCACAGGGGCTAAATAATGTTGGTATGATGTGTTGGTGAATAGTCATTTAAGAAGTAGATGGGATGTTAAAGTTATTGGATAACGTCGATGAAATAGCCACATTTGCTTTAGATACAGTGGTCGATAGTATTCTATGCATAATGAATTTAGGAGGCGTCTTTTGTGAAAATGGTAATGCTTGCAAGTCAGGACAAGCTACTCGTAATACTAATGATCATGGTGCGTTAAGCACATGTTGTAGAGGTAGCAAGATGTCATCTGAAATATTTTGTATGCATAATGAGATGAAGTGGGTATTGCTTCGATCTGACGACTTGTTGATGGTATAATTTCGGCAGTAACTAAACCTCTGCTGGTCGTTCGTGTATAAATGTTAGGCATTCTACAATAAGAAAATAAGTTTTTAGTGCTTTGAAATATCACGGTATGAAATTAACAACTTATTACTTTCATACCTACGTATACATTTTTCCGAATTCCACAAACACTTGCTCATCACCCAAAAAAAATCATAAGAAAGTTACAGTTTGGTAAAGTAATATAGAAAGACGAATAGTTATGTTATTTAACTTGTAACCCCCAAGCTAATGTTCAGTATAATAAACACAAACATACTTGAAAAAAAAGATCGAAACTTACTTTTCAAATGTTTTTGCGGGGTCGACGCTACGTCCACAACCAACAGGTACAGCGCCGTGAGTGCAGATGAGGCGAGGGGCGATGTCAAATAGCGCTTACCGTGATATAGCCATCAGTGCAACCCACATAATTCGTTCGAAAATTCATTTGTTACGTTCACCCCGTGTTACTTTCATACCTGGTCTCCCCTACCTATAAACAGAGATGGCGAGACGTTAGATGATAAAACTTTATTTTAATTTCTTGACTGAAACACTGGGGTCATGGGGTCCGAGCGCGCGCCGCCTTTATAGAGACATTGCTAAACGTTTAATCGATGCTTCTCAGGACCAGAAGGCTGGCTATTTTCTGGCCCAAAGAATAAGTATCGCCATCTAACGTGGCAACACAGCCAGCATTCTGGTAACGTTCCCAGTCAGCAATGACGAGGAGGATTTTTTAAACGACACTGTAAATATTTTTGTACATAATTATGTAAATTATTATTTTTATTTTAATAAACCCTGTTAGAATGAGAGTGCTTTATTGAACAAGTTTTTTTTAAATTGTTCGTGATACGTCATCCAAGAAACGTAGTAACGTAAGACCAGGTCTTGTAGACAGTAGCACGTAGCAGACTTTAAAAGAATTTGCAGAAAAATTAAATAAGTCTAACTATTTTGCAATATTTCGTTCGGAATATTGCAAAGTAGTTAGATTTATTTAATTTAACTATGGACTTCCGAAAAGTAACGCCTGATAGTATTAATTTGCAGAAAGTTTAGACTCTATCGACTCTACTCATTTCCTAAGAATTGATAAAATTAAAAATGCTATAATCACACTCCATAACTTGCTGTTAATGGTTCACCATTTATTTTTGTATTTCCCTTTCCTTTTATAAGTATAAAATAATTTCAACTATTGTGCTGGGAAAATCTATATAGAAATGGTGAATGTAATTTTTGTCCCCCCTTAGCTCTCGAGAACTGCTTATGCTCCAATAGTGGTTGACCCCTCTATGGATAGCCCTCGATCTGGAGGCAAGCCAAAAAAAAATTTCAAAAATTTGACCTAAGCCCTAAGGTGTCAAAAGTTATAGACCAAAACCTATGGCGTGGTGCGGTGCGAAGCACCGCGCAAGACACCGTACTAGTCTAGCAGAAAGAAAGACTGTAGCCATTGACTCGAAGAAGAAGAAGACAGTAAAATAAAGGTTTGAATAATAACTTATCTCCAAAAAAAATAAAGCTCCGCCTTCGTGATTTTGTTTTTTCATCCTCAATTCCCACGGGAACCTGGATTAAAAGTAGTCTATGTCGCCCGGGGATAATGTAGCTACTACATATCGGTGAAAGAATTTCAAAATCGGTTCTACGAAGCCTAAACAATGCAAACAAACTTTTACAATTAAATCTTTCCCAATAAATATTTTTATGAATATTAGTAGTATGAATATTAATATTAGTATCGAATATTAGTTATTAGTATCGAATAATAGTTTATGAATATTAGTATCGATATTGATTACCTTACAAAGCCCAGCCTCAATTTTTAGATATAAAATAATTTCAGGCAAATAATAAAACGTATAATCCTGGGTTACATGCAAATAAAGTAAAACCAATCTAGAGCTGAAACTTTAAACTATTTAAAACAATATCACAAAGATTTGCCTGTTTTGGTTTAGAAAGACCTTTAATAGGACGGGGTTTTTTCACTCCTAAAAAGCGCGCCATCTGTGTCAAAGTGCCTGAACTTGTTAGCAAATTTGACTAACTCCAAACGAGACAACGCATTTGAAAATGAAATGGGTTTTTTCTAAAGCTTGGTTGATACTGCATAATTATTACCTATGAATTAAATATTTTTCATCTTTTTGTCTAAAAACATTTCCCTGTGATAAAGAATAGGAGGTTATACCTACTATACTTTTTAATACTTCTATTTAGAAATAAAAATCTCATTACCTTGTTACACAAATAATTTGAGTATTTGTTCCTTTCTAAAATTTAACCCACTGACGGCCGGTTTCTGAATTGAGAATTTCAAGTATCAGGTAATTTTTGATTTATTTTTCGGGTTTTATTTTGTTTGTCGGGCTCAGAGGATGTTTTATTTTGAAAATAGTCATGGATTTCTATTTATCTTAGAACGACCAAAAAATCTCAAATGTCTTTTGTGTGTCATCGTTTATTTACAGTGATATAAAAAAAAACTAAAATGTGTCATTTTATCCAAAAAACAGCTGTCATTGTCTCACAGTACACGTAGGGTTGAAGCAATAAACCATTCTTTTAGGAGTGAAAGTTTAAAAAATCTTCCGCATTGAGGTGGCGAACCAGGAAGAATAAGAATTGTAACAAAAAGAGAAAGTTTGCTTAAGGTAAGGGAAAAAATGTATCATTTGTGCAATGGACCAATAGCGGAGCCCAAATAGAACTTTCCAATTTGTTTTTGAAATTGCTTCAAGTTTGAAGTCATTTGCACAGTAGCTTCCAGAGATGAGTTTTGGTTTAGTTTTTTAAAAAGATTTTTGGAAATATTAACTGGGTCAGATCCAGTGCGTGCTGGTACTGGCATATAATAAGATAGAGTTTATTGATGTGAAAAGTTCTTTGAAGTTAAATAGCAATAGTGAAGTGAGTGCTACAATAATTGTATGAAAGGTATAATATTTGAAGATACATTGGTATAGGTACGAAAATACGCGGGCAAATATTATTAATAATTTAAAGAAGGATTCCCAATAAATTGTACCTAATCATCCCAAGCGCTCATACCAGCTACCAATAAATTATCTAGGATAACCAAGTGAGTATAAATACGTTCATATTTCTTACCGAAGTACAGCCATAACCTACCACGTATTGTGTTGTAAATTAGGTACGAGAATTTGCTCTAACATTCCATATTTGATACGATCTTTAGATCAATGTAGGTCAGAACGGTTCAATATACTTACATAATTTACATTCTTGTTCGAGCAAAGCATTACTATAAGATTGCGGGCTCACTTTACCAACATCGGAGAGCGTTTATGCCAACCCTACTAACACTGGCAGTTAGCCATCGCGGTGTAAATGCGACGATTCAACCAAATCCAACCCCAGCATCTGACTCTTAAAGAGTAAGCGAGATGACTGTAAATTAGATCGTGCGACTGCGAGTCCCTAGTATCGAGCGGTTCGTTGTCATGACAACAGACAATGGTTTTTGGGTGCATAATATTTTAGGCTGCGTCAGGGTGAGTGAAGAAGAGGGTGCGGAGCGGGGGTACGCTGAGAGCGGCAGCCATCTTTAAAATTATATTTCCAGTTTGGACGAAGTTCTTCGATTCCAATGTTACTTTTTCTCTTCATGTAGAGTCGGTCGGGTAGAATATGCAGGAAAACTGTATGCAAAGTTTTTGTTTTCTTTGACTAAATCTGACTTATTGAATTCTGGCGTTTGTAAATCCTAAAATAAATGTTAAATATAAATGTATTAGCTTCAAGTAAATGTAAATATATATTTTTTTAACCAAAGTATTAAAAAGTACTGTAGGTATGTGCATATTTCAGAACTATTCAATTATTTTAATATTTTAAAGCATCTACTAATGTCTTTATTTATATATATCCTAAACACCTACATTGAATTTGACGTTCTGATATCTAAGTATACTTAGGTTTCTCCCCTAATTTTGTTTACATATTAAAAACAGTATGTATTGACAGGAATTCATAGTTAACATTTTTTTATCTGCATTATCCCGTTATACGCAGTCACCACGCTACGATGCTACGTTGTCTGCGGCTCGGATTCCGCTCGTAAAGCCTCCGATTAATGGCACTCTCTGACAAAGCCTCCCGCCTCGATTAAGCGATACTCTACTACCTGGCCTTCAGTATTTCTGGAGGGAAAATGTTTCTTGAGACTGTTATTTTTGTTTTAAAATACGCTCGGAGGTATAAATACGACTTTAAGTAGTCCAAGTTATTTAGTAATGTCAATGTAATAAATAGGTATTTATTAAGGCCTAAATTTCACTCTAGGAAAGGCTTCAACTTACCTAGGTACCTATTTCGATTCATCATGATAGGATATTAGTTTGATGACAAATGAAAAAGTTACTACGTACAAAGCATATAACTAGGAATAGCTGCCCACATAATACATTTAATAAGATGAGGCCAAATAGGATCCAACCTGTATTAGGTACCTTCAAAATGGACGAGGATCTGACACCTCCTCCACCTCTATTCTAAGGTCAATAAAATTATATTGCAAGTGAATAAAATTATTTAAAAAATACCCAGTAGGCATCTACTTACATCAAACCCACTCTGTATCTGAAAAAAAAAATAAAAGCAAAATTATCAAACCATAGATTAAAAAGTAAAGCGTTAATGTAGCCTACTCTACAACCTTTTAGTGTCCATTTAAAAGTTTAAATCAGTTGATAACAACTGGTAGTGGTACCCCTTCAACAACACCCTATTCATACTTGTAACTTGTATCCAATTTAAACAAATTACATAGCACATTTGCGCGTATCTCAGAAGATAATAATTATGTCATAAAATACGAGCGTAAAGGAAATGCAAGAAACGACCTGCACTTGAAGTGTGAGTAAAGCTAGCGACACACTGACGTCATACGAAATCCCCTCGGAGTTAACTTTGAAACGTATTTGGCAAAGGATTTCTGTCATGCCCTTGTTGGCCCTTACTCGGTTTATCAGACGAAGCGCTCAGAAACGTCTAGACAACGTTCTTGGTTCGGTGTCCGGACAAAAGGTCATAGTCGAGCCGAAAAATACCCCCGATGTCATTTAGAAGGGATTTTTTTTCTACTAATGAACCTACCTAACAAAATAATAAGAACGTTATGTACCTACCTATTTTTTTTAATAAACATATTTACTGTTTACATAGGTAGATCTTACTTGATGTGATGTGTTGTAACAATATTTCAATGATGAATCAAAGAATCAAGAATCAATTTCATTTATTCAGTTTAGGCACATAAAGAGCACATGTCTGGCGCCTGTTGTTTTTTCTACCATATTAAAACTAGTCACCCATATGGTAGAACAGTACAAATCGTGAAATGTCAAAATTTTACAATTTTGTCAAGTAATATTATAAAAATACTAAATTAAGTAAGTACATAAATAACCATTAGAAAATGATTCTTTCGCTGGTTCGGTAAGTTGGTTCTCCTGAGAAGATACCAGCAAGAAACTCAGGTAGATTATCCATTTTCTTTTTTAATATTGTTTTGTTTACATTGTTACAATTAGTTTATATTGTATTATACGAGTGGCAGAAGATTAGGGTGACCATGCATTTTTATAATTAAGATATTTGTCTCATTATAGTAGCCTTTCATCATCAAACATTTTTTAACTACTATTTTAAACTTATTAAGAGGCATGTCAACCAAATCCTGAGGAATTTTATTATTAATTTTTATACATTTGCCTACAAACGAATTACCAACTTTATGAAGTCTAATTTTTGTCATTGCCAGTTTATTTTTATTTCTTGTATTAAAATTATGGTTATCGGAATTTTTATAATATTACCCTATGTTATTTTAAAGCACACGAATGGTTCAAAGAGTTGCCCTACCTTTGACAATTTTGCGACATTAGCACAAGGTAAAAGACTTAAGTGTTACGCCCCAACAAAAACGGGTTAAACCGGTTATGATGTATGTAAATTATCAGATGAGTAATGCTTTTGTATAACCTGTTAAATGTGTATAAATTATTGTAAAAGTTGATAGGTAGGTGTGTAATTACATGACATGGTATCTATCATAGACCAACGCGGTCGTCGTATACGCTGTCGCCGTATAGTATCTATAGACAATCGTTAATATCATTATCCATTAAACTTCTTCATTTATTATATACTTCAAATGTTATCTACTTATAATGAGAAAACTTTCTTTACGTTTTTTCTTTTTCTGACGTTTTTAATCGCAATTCAGTATATATTATAAGAACAAATCAGACTCCTTTCTATTAATATTTAATTCGTAAATAATTTATGACTGGTGATAAAATTTTGTGCCTACAAACATACTTTGTAAGAAAAAGGTTACTCAAAACATTCTGAACATTTCTATACTTGATCTTGAGAAGGTCAAATTACGAGACCCGGCGAAATTTACTTAGAATAAATTGAAGTGCTTAAGTACTTACCTAAGTATTATGTTGGCTATTAGACCACGAACCTTTTGAGAACTTAGAGGTTAACTATTGTAATTTTAAGTAGCTTCGCTCTCTTAAAATTTACAAAAATTTTTATTTTTCAAGAGTGATTGATGCAAAATTAGTGCCCTAAGTCGTAATTGTCTAATTTTCTCTTTCTAAAGTTCTTTAAAATAATTCTGTGTTTAAATGTATTCAAGTATCATAGTCATAACATAGTATAAAACAAAGGCGGTTCCGTTCCCTATACATAGGGAACGGAACTAATTTAGTTGCTTAAATCTTTAAAACTACGCTACGGATTTTAATACGGTTTTGATCAATGGATAGAGTGTTTCTCGAGGATGATTTTTGTGAAACAGTCACAGCCGTGAGCCTCCGGTAGTAAATTTTAATAATAAATGAAGGAAAAAGCATTCTAAAAGCTCCCAATATTTTCTACTTAATCGTATTCCGAGTACCCTATTGTTTGCAAGCTTCGACTTCCCGTTTCATTAAATATGCCTAAAATCCCTTTTCCACGCAACAAATGCCACCTGACCTCGGCGAGGAAAAGGGAAATGCCCCTCGTATTGACTTCCCATTGAGATGGGAATTTGTAGCACCCGGGACCGGGGGGTTTATATTTATGTAAGTACCTATACTCTTGAGACACGTATAGATGGGTCTTAGTGGAACGCAACATACTTGTACCTAGAATTACTAAACTAAACAAATTGAATTTTGTAGCACACAATTTTACATTGCTCTTCCCTGTGTTCAAATAATATTTATTTAAGTACTTGGCCAAATATAGACGTTTTTATATTTCTATCTAAACTATAAGGAACTTTTCTGTCACTTAAATAACGAGAAACACTGTCTTAATGAATTAAAATCTTTTTTCTTTTAACCCAGAGCGAATCAATTCATAGCCAAAATACCTTTTAGCTAAAATGTTGTTTCAAGATTAGATGCCTTAAATAACTTTAAAATTTATCTTAATTTACAGAAACAGCCTGTAAGTTATAGCAGTAAAATGAGGTAGAATTTTAGATAAAGTTTGGTATTCACATTGGAAATCTCTGCTTATTCAAAATCAATGCAAACATGTAATTTATTCAGAATGGGGCGTTCAAGTATTCCGTACGACCCTAGCTTGGAAAATATGTTCCGGATAATACCATTCTTAGGGATCAATTCGGAACACCTGATACTGAAGGCCCGCCTATACCGAAGGATGGCAATTTTTTTGTGCTTTAATTTGAATCGTCTGGTGTTTTCATAATTATAATATTATTTTGAAACTGAATATTTTAGTCTTTTAATTAAAAAAAAAAATTTTTTTGTTCCTTATTACATAAGAAAGTGTATTTTTTCAATAACGTAGGCATGCAATCTGGCTGTTAGTTTCTAAGGGTATGTTTTCCCTCTTTATGGATTTAATTTGGGTTTATAAGAAGTGATTATTATTCGAAATACCTATTCCGTATTTCAACACTCTCGTAATTCATTTTTATTACAAAAATAAACACATACTTTTAGGAATAAGAATTCAGTACGAGAAAGGTTGGTTGGCCTTCACATAAATATTGGCAATAGGTACACATTTTGATCTTCCACAAGAACGGAAAACAAAGGCTACGGTAAGATATGGCCCAACTAGTTCATAAATATTCGAAACTTGATACAACAAACTTTGTGATAGTACTTACCTACTTAGTAAACAATAGTTTCGCAAGGAAAATTTACAAAACATACCGAAATAACACTTTTCTCACAAGATACCTACATAATAAAAATGTCAATTTATGATATATAATTTTACCTCCTCGGATCCTCATACATAACTTCATTTTGTAGACCTACCGTACAAAATCAGAGTATAGTTTTCTCCATATAAATATTAATTTAATACAATAATTCACGTAGTATCTGTTTTCCAAACAAGCAATTGTAATTTGCGTTTCCAGAGCCTTTAACTTAATAAACCGCAGCCATGCCATCCAGGCTTAACTCCCAGTTCTCTAATTATGTTAATTTCAAAATATAGTTATGCCACTGCTCTTGTCAGGGTCCTTGGTCTATTCCATTTCACCCACACTCCCCTATTTGTAGAGTGTACTTATTGAGAATTTATTTTTATAGGGACTGTGGATGTTAAGGTTGTTTCTGTTCATTATTATGGGGGATGAGCGATCTTAGTGTAATTTTAAATTAAACCTGGCCAACAAGAAATGGTGCACTTACTTATTGCGGGATGATGGGGAGAAAATCCCACAAAATGTTTTAATGTTCACAAGGTCGGCGACAATTAGTTTATTTTATTTTCCAGGAAAGCTTACGCTAGTTTTTTTTTTTTAGTTCCTTGGCCTAGGGCCGCGGCCGCTCTAACGTCCGTTGCCGGGCGTCTCTGGTTACAAGAAGAACGTATTTCCAGTGGCGCCCGGCGGACTTTGACCACCTCTGTGGCCTCTTCGGGGGTTGGGTCGCGATGAGAATCCCGCGTCGTTGGGGTAGGGTTTTATCCCGCGTCAGTGAGTGAATCTGGTTGCGTGCTATGGGGCAAAGGCCCCGCAGCACACAAACCTTCTAGCCTGCTTCTGTAAGGACGACGGGTGGCGATCCCGCCGTCCTCAGGCCCCGATCATGGAGGTCGATGGTCTTGGGCGTAGATGAGTCTGCGGCGCGCTCGCCGCTGACTACGGAACTCGGTGGGGAGGGTACGCTCCCCTCTCCCTCTCGGCCGCGTTCCACCTACTCCCGCTGGAGACCATGGCTTGAAGCATAGTCTCCAGCAAGAGGGTCCACGCCCAGACCCACTACGAGGTCCCGGCGCTGACTCGCCCACGCTGAGCACTCCACCAACGTGTGGAGTGCGGTGTCGTCGTCGGAAACCTCGCAGTGTTGACACCGGTGTGTGACCTCACGACGGATGCGAAACAGATAGCTACCGAAGCATCCATGCCCGGTAACGATCTGCGTCGCACGATACGTGAGGTCACCATGCTGCCTCTGCAGCCAATCGTCCATGATCGGTCTCACCGCCGCGATTATGGTGGTACCCCACATGGGTTGCTCAAGTCGCACCCTCCATGAGATCCTGGTGGAGTTGGGACCGCTGGTCATCGATTTCTCGAGACGCAGGCCTGTAGTCCGCCTCCTTGCGCCATTGGAACAATGACGCAAGGGCTCTCGCTTCCAGGTCCCATGGAGGGGTCCCGGCTAGGAGACATGCAGCCTCTCCGGAGATCGTGCGGTAGCTCCTTATTGTTTTGACGGCCAAGGTCCCCAACGGTCTCCTTAACACAACGGTGTGTGTTAAGGAGCGTTGAGTTGTTGGCCGTCAACCGCGCCGCCCATACGGGAGCCCCGTATAGGGCCATACTCCGCACGATCCCCAGTTACAGTCTCCTGCAGGAAGCGTTGGGTCCCTTTAGATTGGGCATCAGTCGCGAAAGCGCGACCGATGCCTGTGTCACCTTGGGGACCAAACTTCGGAAATGTGGTCCAGAAGTTCCAGCGGCTCTGGTTCCAAGTTCAAGTACGATCCCTAGATACTTCATCGAGGGCTTGATGCCGATGCTAACGCCCCCCACATTTATGCTGGAACCTTCAGGTGGACCGTTCCGAGGTCTGTGAAAACACAGAACCTCGGACTTGTGCAAGGCCACCTCCAGTCCGAGCCGCCGTATCCGACCCACGACTTGAGCAACACCCGTCGTGCCCTTGAGTGCTGCCCCCTGGTACGTTGCACCCCGCGCCGTGACGAGGGTATCGTCAGCGTAGCACGTTACGCCGACGCCCTCAGGCAACGCACTCCGCAGCACCCAGTCGTAGCCGATTTTCCACAGAAGCGGCCGACCCCTGTGGAACACCGCACGACACATCCCGCCGAGCTGGCCCAAGCCAGCTGGGGAAAACTATGGCCCTCTCCGAGAGATAGGCCTCGACAATACGACGGAGGTAGAGAGGCGTTTCGTGATACACGAGCGCCTCCCTAACGCAGCTCCATGGCAAGGTGTTGAACGCTTTGGCGATGTCGAGAGACACCGCCACCACCACCTTGCCCTGCGAGACTGCTTCCTCCGTCAGGCTCTTGACGCGCATGATCGCGCTCACGGTGGAGCGTCCCCGACGGAAACCGTACTGGTTGTCCGCCAGGTCTGGCCCCACCGTCAAGAGATGCTCGACGAGGCGTTCCGCGATAATTCGCTCAAAGAGCTTACACACCTCGTCGAGCAACACGATCGGCCGGTGTCCGGACGGTGAGTCCACCGGCCGCCCCGCCTTACGGATCAGGACCAGTTTCCCCGTCCTCCACTTCTTGGGAAACTGGCCCCTTTCGAGGCATGCGCTAAAGAGCCCCATCAGTCAAGGCCGGAGTTCTTCGAGGGCCAGGACCCATGCACGGCCAGGAATGCCGTCGGGTCCGGGGTCAGTGATTTTCTGGCGTTTAAGCCGGAGTACTGCCGCACCTAGCTCCCCCACCCTGACTTCGTGTACGTCGTCTTTGCTGATGCTATCCGCGTCGGGCAGAGACGGAGCCATGCGCGGAGTGACGTGCTCCTCCGCGCTCGTCGGAAACAGGGAGCTCATGACCCGCTCCAGCTGCTGCGGCTGGAGACTCTGGGTCAGTGGGGGCGCCCTAGGTCGGAGTTTCTCCCTGACCTGTAGGTACGGGAGCCCCAAGGGGTTCTGCTGCAGGGTCTCCAGGAGCTCCTCGCCGGCCGCCGTCTTGGCCCGCTTTATTGTCTCCTGCAGATTACCTTTAGCCTCCCTGTAAGCCTGATAAAGCTCCGCCTCTCGGGTTGCCGCGTCGTCTGGGCGGCGATGCCTCCGGCGAAACCTGGTGTACTGGCGGGGGGCGGAGATGCATGCTGCGCGCATCTGTGCAATCTCCGGCGACCACCAGTACACCTGCTTCTTTGCCGGTCTGGATGTAACCCTAGGCATCGCCGCATCAAGCTTACGCTAGTAAGGTAAGTACAGCTAGTAAGTACACAGTGAAACAGGATAAATTGTAACAATTTTTCCCAATATTTATTCTAAATTAGGATATTAATACTTTTCTGTTTTATACAGTTTAAATATAATCAGGTCACAATTTTATCTCGTTATATCTAGAACGGTAATTGCCCGCCAACAATCTCCTTATTACAATTTCTACAAAATTTATACAAAATTTCTGATGAGAAGACAGGGTAGAATTCAAAATGATTCATAAAATTGCTCAAGGTCTGCCCAAAATAAGCATGGAAAATAAGTAAAAAATTGTTGGGTACAGATTATACATATATTAACATGGGAATACATTTTGAGAAGGGTTTTCTTTTACCATTCTTTGACGTGTTGTCCTTTTTTGTTTGTAAAAAATATGTCGAGTATAATATATGTTATGTTTCAAATATTTTTTGACTAGTAGAAGATCAGAATATAGAAATGTTGGATATAAAAAAGAAAATACGATACGTAGATAACAGTACTAAGAGTATTGGCAGTTTTATCAACCTTTTGTAAGTTATGATAACATTTCTACGTGGGCAATTTGTAAAAGTTGATATTTTTTGTCTTATTTACATTAGGTCTCCAGGTGCGTACAGAAAAAATTCAAGACAAATTCTTATACTCCGATGCGAGGCCTCCCCTGGGGCGTAAGGGGTGATATCGCTGTGTCAAAAATGAATAATGAATAGCATGTAGTTGCTTCACCAATACACTTTGGCCGCTCAATAGGGTAACAATATTATACCTATTTACTTTAGAAATTACATCGAGCTAGGAATTTTACCAATTATTTTGCACTTTTGTTTTGATTTTTAGATACCTACTTATTATACTTATAATTTAAATTTATACTAATCCTTTATTCACTTGACAGTATGACTAAGTGCCGACCTTAAAATTACTTTAAACAACCGTAGGTATTTGTGAAATTTCAAAAGAAGCTCTATAAATAAATAATTTTAATTAGTAATATATTTGAATGACACATTAATGCAATAAACGACACCATTAGAAAGAAAATGTGGGCAATTTAATTGAATTATGAATGCTAAACGTACCTAATCATCTCCCTAGAGTGAAACATTTAAAATATGATCAGGGTGGCAGGTGTAGGAAATAAATTAAATTCACCCGCCTGCTTTAGAGTGCAAGAAAATCTTGAAATACATCCATTGCTAACACGTGATATTGATTTTAAAATAAGCAGGTGAATCGTACTTTTAATAAATTGAAACTTCAGCTCTTGCCTCCAGCGATGAAAAGTTTGTTAGTTTGCCTTTGAAAGCACGAGACAGATATTGTTATGTATTAACGTAAATGTCTGAAATATTTTCAAGAACTTGTCATTCGTCAGTTTTCTTTAGTAATTGAAAGTCAAGAATCCTTCCTTAATTTAGACATACGATTTATAAAAACTTAATTCATGGATGAAATATTTTTTTAGTTAGTGTCATTCTAAAGTTAGGCTATGAAGAACAAGTGCCGATGGGAGGTGCATATTTATAATTAAAAGATGTCGAGAGTTATCGTAGTCGCTGGTATGAAACATGTGTGTATAAAATAGACGGACGTAGGTCTGGAGACTGTCTCATTTAAAATACAGCTGGGGAGCGCGCGTCAGATATGAAACACTGTACAGTCGGAAAATAAACACCTACGTGCCACTCAAAGTCTACAGAAATAATCATATTACTGTGATTTTTATTTGAAAAAAAGTGTTTATTTTATCTATAGAATCAAAGAATTGAACTTTATGTAACTAATACACAGTCAAATATTAATAGTAGGTACCTATCTACCACAGAATATTATAAAATATGAAAATGATCGGAGGTTTGATCAGAATCACATCTTTGATAGGGTAGTGACATATAAACAATGAAATCTATAACCAAGGAATCTCTATAACTTTACGAAATCATAAACAAGATAATAATACGACATACTGTGCAGTACGTTGTAACCGGTTAGTTACCAACATAGATATTAAAGTTTAAAATAACAACGTAGGTACCTATTATGATACATAACTATACAATAATTAGTTGCATAAACATATTAGTTACACAAGGTTATGCTATATACCGTTCCCCGTTCAAAATGGTAAGTACTTACCTAAAATGAAATGCCAACCATTGCAGACGGTCGTTTTTAAAGGGCAGACACGATCGATATCTATAATCGGAGAGACTACATACTTCAAGAAGTTGCCATGTGGCGAATAAGTTTATTGCAATATTAGTATTTTTTGGACTCTCTTTAATAATTTTGCAGCCTAATTTTTTCTACATGGTCAGGTACACTAGGTCGCCGCAGTCGCGAAACGTACCGTTACGCTGCAGCATATATTTGAGCGAAGCGAGTTTTGATTCAAAGCGATATAACTCTGTCAAAGTATTTTTTGTCATTACGCTATGGGAATTTTTACCATCAATTAAATTATTTTTATTTGATCGAAATTCAAAATTCAGGCTTCGTAAGAACCTGGGTAATTCTGTAAGCTTTTGATGAGTGCAAGAAAATCTGAAATCGGCCGAGTATTCGCCGAGAAACAATTTAACACAATTTAACATAAATCGTAATTTGAGTCACCCGTTGAGAGCTCCGCTCGCCTTGGGCTCGCTTCGCTCAATTAATATGACACCGCACTCCACACGTTGGTGAAGTGCTCAGCGTGGGTGAGTCAGCGCCGGGACCTCGTAGTGGGCTCCGCTCGCCTTCGGCTCGCTTCGCTCAATTAATATGACACCGCACTCCACACGTTGGTGAAGTGCTCAGCGTGGGTGAGTCAGCGCCGGGACCTCGTAGTGGGTCTAGGCGTGGATACCCTCTCGCTGGAGACCATGCTTCAACCCATGGTCTCTGGTTCTGGTTCTGTCTGTAACCAGAGACGCCCGGCAACGGACGTTAGAGCGGCCGCGGCCTTAGGCCGCAGAACTAAAAAACAAAAAAAAAGGTACATTAATATGATTATTCGCCCAGCAAATCATTGTATTTTTGTTATTTACTTCATATTTTTGACAAAATTATTGTAGAAATCACTTCGTTGAAAATTGTTTTTGGTCTTTGTAATTTTTCACATTTAAGAAACAAAAATAAATAAAAAGGGTTGACGTGTCTTTTATTACATTGGGTATTAAAAAAGCAAAATAACGGTAGATATTGAGTACTTAAATTTATTTTGAAGGTGACTTTTCATGCTCTTGTGTAGGTAGGTATTTCAGGAATCGCTGTACACCCAAGTTTTATTATTTCGCTACTTCGCTTTATCAATATATACGTAGTTACTATTTTATTCAATCAAACTAACAATTCAGATTTGTTTTTTTTTGTGGTCTGTACTTTGCGTATAGGTGGTACAGATAACAACTATCAACACAAATTGTAACCCCTTGTTCCATTCGCCAAATTGGGTGTATTTTGTATGTATACGCCAACTTTTTACCATATATTTCTAAACAAGACTGTTTTGTTCCGTGTTCGTAGACAGCTGTTTGTAAATACTACATAAAATAAGAATATTTATCGTTACTACAATAACAATAATCATAAAATTCATAAAACACTCAATATATATCTTTTTTATTAGTCAAAATTTCGAAACGAAAGAAGAGATAAAGAATATTTGCATATGTTTAAGGAATTTAATGACTCATACGAAGATCCACGATACCTTTTAAAATATTTGTGTAGGTAAGTAGTTAATTACTTACCAACCTATAGTTAATTTGTGAATAGTATGAGATATCAGAGTTACTTGATAAATAACCTGCTGAAAGTATCTCAAATCTCAAGAACAAACACGCATTAGAAAGTGTTTTCTGACGTTAAGGATTTTTTATTATATTATTATATATTTATATTATGGGGAATGTTAGAACGTGACAGATAGTTCGATTTTAAAAGATTTTACAAATATCAACTCTGGCACCCTTGAGAGATCTGTTGTGAGATTTACTTTTTAAAAATGACAAATTATAAAGTCGGAAAACAGAACTAAAAAAAACCAGTCAAGGGCCACGCATAATGTAGGGTTCCGTAGTTACCCATTATAGGCTATATAACTCTTAAACTAACAAATTCATCTGGTCCGTTATAGTTTTCCTTCAAAGTTCATTATATGGACTACCATCATGATTTTTTTCAGGACAGTTTTAACAAATAAATGCGCTTTAAAGTTGAATATCTCGCAAATGGACCCCTAAATCTCAGCAACCTCCCAATGTTTTAAAAATACCTATCGAATTATACCCCACACGATGGGGTCGACGCGAGATAAAAAATCATCCCCACTTAACTTGTAGAGGAGGTACCCCAGAAAAAAATATTTTTCATAATTTTATTGCAGCACTTTGTCGAAATAGTATTTACACGTATCCGTGCAAAATTTCATCTTTCTAGCACTAACCGTTTGGGAGGAAAACCGAGGACGGACGGACGAACGGGCGGACGAAACTATAAAGTTTCGAGATTTTTACTACGGAACCCTAAAAACGGAAGAAAAAGTCCGTCTAAATATACTCCGGAATGAACAATTCAAGACTCGACCTATCCTCAACGATGGTTGTATCATGTTGCATAGTTTGTAGACTTTACTTGTGAGAAAATAAAGTTGAATTTTCGTAACAGATAATTCTTGTCAGTTTTTTTTATAATGTGGTGCGTGTGAGTAGCCAGTCCGCAGCTCAGGCTGATGACAGCGCGACCACAACAATCGTTACCAAGAATAATCACTACACGTTTTATAGGCCGTAATTGTTGTCATAAAATGGTAACAAAAGTTGTTTTTACGTTCGGCACGAGAGGCGTGTTTATCATCCCGTAGTAACTATACAAAATTACTCAATGATTAAGGTGGGAAACCACGCTTTACAGCGTTTTAATTGTTTTGTCGAAATTTAAGTGTTACACCTACGTCTATTTTTTGGTAGATCGGTTGCGGAACTTTATTGATAGTAATTTTTAATTACGGATGACGATACCTATTAAAAGGATGCATTTTGTGATTAGGTAATTTCATGTGTTCTGAAAATTGTTGGTTTATTTACATAACTTTTAATATGATCAAAAAATATCCTCGGAAAAGATGCGTAGGAAGGATGTATAAAGTATGCATTATTATAATAAGTAGAGTTCAAGTAACACGGGATATCCTACATGTTCTCGATTTAACAATGCAATGATTCTTTGAAGAAATCGCGACTTGAATAACTAGCATCGTTAAAATTTATGCACTGTGTGTTCTCCGTACCTAATTGCCAACACTACTTACGATTATACATTTTAATAGTGGATTAGAATTGAGCGTGACTTTAAAAGATAATTGAACTTCGAGACGGGTGTTACTTATATAGGCAACGAGCTCTATATTTACTTAGTAACACATGGTAAGGGATATTTTCCAATTTGTAGGCATAGTTCGACGTCCGTCCTCGGGCGCCTACTGACTCACCCGCTCCCACTACGGCCGATTGTTCGGCACTAAACGTCGATGGAATCGGTAACTCAAGCACTTTACTGTCGACTTTAATAATATATGGGGCGTTGTGTAATTTTCCTTTAGTTTCGCCTTATGCGAATGTTAGTGCAAATATTGGTTTTAGGAGAGGTTTAACGTTGTATCCAATTCATGATATAAGCCCGTATCTATAAATAATATCGGTTTGATGTCGGCGGCAACGTCTCGAACATGTAAGTTTGTTCTCTCATTAAACGAGTGTTGTACGACAATCCACGTAAATATTTCTGGTCGTTAATCCGAAGAGTGTTTGGACGTGATTTGGTATTTTTTACACCATAAACAATCCCCAGTGCTCGTTAATAAGAAAGATGAGCTCTAACTGTTTCATTTTATCGACAGTAAAATTGTCGGCACGCGTGTCTTGCACGACATTTTAAGAGTTGATAAGTTTCAGTTCGAACTTTGTTAGTCAGGTGTGGAAAAATGAACATCATGCATACTCTTCTACAAAATGAAAATATTATTTGAACGTGTAGTAGTAATAGCACAGAATAGGGAATAGACTTAATAGTTACAAAGTGCGAGATTATAAGTGGTTTCATCTCACTTTCACGTGTTGTTTTCTCACTTTGGAATGTTAAAACCATAAATTATAAAACGAATTAACTTAGAGGTACGTGGTAATGTTGGAGATGAGAAGATTGAAATTGGATTTATGGCTACAGAATGTGATTAACGTATATTTGGTTTGGTATCGAGTAAAACTGCTGTGTTTACTTGTTGTATGGTGTAAATGAACTCATAATTTTTTATATATTTGTTTGTCATAGATATGTAGAGCAACTAGCTAAATGTAGTCCAAATATACATCCATAAAACTTATCCTTGACTAACGAATTGCTGTATACTTACTTTTAGTTAATATTTTTTACAACTACTTAACATAATATTCTTATAGATATGGACATAGGTAGGTAGACTGTATCGAGAAAAAACTTCGAATGTAAACCGGCGAGCGCAGGTAGCGAGTCAGATAGCTTGGTTATAAATAGGTACAGAGCGTAAATAGAATCGGTTGTATCGGCTTTGAGCCACTACCAATCGATACAATATATCCTTACGGCATTATGTCTTAAATCCCTTTTGATACAAGCGAAATAGAACTGTAACTTCTGTGCAGTATAGCAGGTTATTTAGTGTTACAACGTTTGTAATATTTGCTGATACGTTAATAATTTAATAGACGGAAACCCACACAAGACGGAGACTTGTATTTAGGTAGTTAAAAGTTCAATACCAACATGTTTTGAAGATTTTGAATCTTTTCTTAATGAAAGTAATGGAAATTGCCAGGTTTAAATACCTGGTAGGCAATCTATTTCGTTATGGTGCAATCGCTATTGAGTTTAATGGGTGGATTCGGTTGTTTCGTTGGTCACGATAATAAAATTTAATTTGATAGCCATCAAATGTTATTAATAATCATTTAATTTCACCATTTATTTTGTAGATCGAATTTCATTTAAGTACATTATGCTTAATTTGTACTTTATTAGTTGGAAAATAGTTATTTTAATAGCTCCTTCAATTTAAATAATGCTTATGAGAGCATAGTATCTTAAAATTTAGAGCACGCGTAGTAAGTAAGTCATTTTCTACACTAGCTTCAATTCTTACAATATGACAAACCAAGTTACCCTTTCAAATATTCTGGAATTTTCGACGTTACCCAGATGACACGTAGCCCTAACCCTTACAATATCGCGGACGTGATCTAAATCTTGTTTTATCTACGCAATATCTGTTTGAATTACATAAGCTACAGTGTTCCCCCACATTTACCCCTTATCAGAAATATTCTATCTCAAATACCCAAACGTACCTAGTCGTTTCAATAATTTCATAATATTTTAAAAAGTTAGGCTGAAATTTCAGTGTGTGTATTTGCGTGTGTTATATGATATTGTTATGTGTTATATGATAGAACTAGACTTTTTATATCGTAAATAGGTCGTTTATATTGACCTTCTATAGAAGTAGGTACTATAGCTAGGTACTAGGTATACTACATATACACCTACGTACGTAGGTGTATATGCGATTATAACTCCTACCTACTACATAGTTTCTAACTTTTCTCTGTCTCTAACTGTTCATCGGTTCACATCACTAGTATACCCGGAGATCAAACTCTGTACGTCTCTATGCAAGACCGACGCCCAAGTCATCAAGCTAAACGCTTTTACGGATTTTACTGTCGAAAAACCAACCGCATACTTTTGATCCGGCCTTTTTACGGCCAAACTTTGTACGAACGGGTACCATCTCTTTAATAAAATCTTAAAACTTTTATCTTTACTTGGATAACGCAGCTATCCCGGGATGGCGGAACTTCTATTACAGTTGTCGTTTTTGTAGCACTTTTGAGAAAAAATATATTAAGCTTGGATTAGATCGAATATTACTTCGATAGGTAACGTGAACTTTTTGATATTGGAAAAGCTCGAAGCTCTTTTCTCATATTTCCTACGTATTTTTTTACCATTATGATATGTTAGTAAGCATAAAAAGTATTATTAAGCTTGGATTACGGTAGATAAGTTGAACATTTTGATATTGGAAAAGTAAAAGTTCATTTCTCACATTTCCTACATAGTTATTTAACATTATTAGGTATATAAATAGAATGAGTATCAATGTTAGATCACAGTTACGTACTTTCTGAGCTTTCACATTAACCACTTCGTACAGAAGAAAATTAACTATGTACCTATTTTGAAAGTTGTCACGAGATAGCGATAGCGATAGACACTTAACGTTAACTTTAAATCATAGTCTCGCACTTTCTATGTCTGTCTTGCTTTTTAATTCCGCATTAAACAGGTAGGTAAATGAACATATCTAATATTAAATCAATACAAAGCATTAAATCAATTCAAAGATTAAGTGGCATTAAATCAATTCAAAGATTAAGTGGTCATTATTACGAGAAAACACATTTAAATCACACATAGACACATAAAAGTTTGTAGTGTTAATTTACGACTATGTTTTTATTGTAGTTATTTTACCTACATGTCCGGTAGGTATTGAATACCAATAATTCCGGTATTAAATATCATAGTTTCCCTGCTAATAAATACATCCAAAGGTTATCTGGCAAAGGTCACTCTCAGCGATAAAACCACCCATTTTACCTATTAGGTAATACCTACTTATTCTTTCTTTAATTTGATATTCAAATAATTATAGACCGGTATCGGTTTATTCATTCAATACTAAATAGGTTTATATTTAATTCAATATTTGACTAAACGGTTGCATGCACAGAAGTAGTGACCAATTCGTTTCGATGCCCGTTCTAATGAAAAAATGTGCGCGAGCCCCACAATAATTTTACGATCGAAGTTTTATATATATATTTATATACATTTTTACGATTTTTCAATTGCTTTTCGATGACATTGACTAGTGTAAATTCTAGCAAAATATGTGTGTTAAGAATTCAAAGTCATTAAAATGCTAATAAGGAGTTTCTATAGGTTATCTTTACCTACCTACTATTCAATTACACGTAGGGTAGATAGTAACTAAGTAAATATATATGCTAATGTAGTCAATACGCTTCTTAGGGCATTATTGCATTTATAGAAAGTTAATTTTCAATAAGAGTTTATCACAACATTCAGTACTCTATCAGTCTTTAACCCTACGGAGGTAGTCAGAAGTTTTCTTTACCCCCACATGTCACCAGTTGGCATATTAAGCCTTGTCCTCTATCCTAGTGCACCGTCTGCAGGTATGACTTGGGCTCTGGAGATTTAGTAGGGCCCATTTGCACCCAATAGTAAAGCACACTAAACACGTTATAGTTAATAATTTAATCCAATATTTTGACACTATTTTGAATAAATAATAATTGACTTTTTAGCGCTTAGATAAAGTTTACCTTTATATATTTTGATATCTAGTAAAAAAAAAGTAATGAACCTGCTACCAATGACTACAAATGAAGTAAAAATAAGCTCTGATCGTCGATAGTAATTCATAACATAGAGAAAAAACGCAGGTTTAGCCACTGAACGTAGACGTTTAGACGGAGGACAATATTCAAACAAGAGCCCAATTTAGGCGAAATTAAATCATTACAAACATCTGCGCCCTTTTCGAAGTAGGGTACCTACCAAAGCAATCCTGATAGGCTGGCACAGATTAAGTATATTACACACCCTCTCTCTTGTCCCTATTTTTAATCTGTCCTACATATTTAATAAATTTTAACATTTACCTGTCATAGACGCCAATATTTCATGTAAATCCCTCTATACTGATTAAAGTCTCAAGGGGATTCATTTATTACCAACTTGTATAATCGAAAAATTAGTTACACGTGTCAACGTTACTTTTACCGCAAATTTATTACAACTACATTTTCCCCGACGAACGCCGGAGATTTTTCTAAAAAATATTTATCCAATATACACAATCAGTGCCGCCCCATCACTTATGAAAAATTGTTTCTGTTTTGAAACTTCCATATAAAAAGCTCATTTTAAATTAAAATTAAGGTCTAGCGTAACAAAAGAACAGAATCAGATAAGTTATCTAACCATTACAATTAGAAACGTACTCTATTTCGTCCAATTTAAGTTAAAATTACCTAAATGGTTGCTGCATTTACGATCTACGTGGAATCAGCTGTTATCAATACGACTGGGTATTTTTAGAGAGTCATTTATACGAGTATGTTGTGGTACGATAGCTGTGAATTATGGATATTAATAGAAAAACATGACGATTTTTAGGCACTTTAAAGCGGTTTGAAACTGGTTATATTTTAATGCAAACCCTAACGCTTTACAAGAACATTATATAGGCAATTTATGCTATTAAGTATACAATTTAGGAAGTAGATACATATATAATTACTTAGATAAGAAGTAAGTAGAAGTGTTAAGTAATGATATCGTTGATAGATCATAGTTATAATTGTAAAATTATTCGCTATAAAATATCTTAGAATTATTAAATAGAATTATAAGCTAATTGTACAATTTTTGTAAAAAAATAATTGTTCATAAATTTTTATTTTATGCCTAATATTAAAGCTTATCATCATGGCTACCTATATACTTACCATAACTGCCAAAAGAGCTCAAATATCTTTGTTAAAAGAGTACCCAAGAGATGCGATCCATTACGCAGTTGATAAAGGAATACTGATTAAAGATTATACAAGAGCAGGTTCATTAAAACATGCATTATTGAGGTTGTATCTCAGACCACAAGCAACTCGTATGGCCCACGTCGCATTAAAGTAACCATAAAACTCCATTATTATGACGTGTTAATAACTTCCAAAGGAAAAACAAACTTTCTATAAGACAAATTCAAAATAAGTGTTTTTTTATATTGTAAATCTTTTAAATTTGTCGTGGTTGAAGATTTAATGTTCGTGCATTGGAACGCGAAATTGAGTTTCGCCTTATTGAGTGTGAAAATGCTTCGCCAGTAGCTTAATCCAGCGTTTGCGTGTATCATTTCGTTTCGTCATACGTACCTACCTACTACTTCAGAGAAATAAAATTTGCTTCAAGTTCATTATTTTTTGAACAACTTTTTTAATCTGATTGTATATTAACATGAGAGTCTTCTTTAATTCCTTTAAGTTTTTAATTTCGAATAAAATTTAAATGTGTTCTTACTTTTTTTCTTTATATGTTTGCCGCGGAGGTCGCATTTCGTCACACATCTTCGCTTAGTAAAGCTTTCAAATATCGATACAAGTAGAAAAATACGATCTATAATATATTTCCAATAGCTTCTCATGTTTGTGATAAAAAAAAGTGTTGAGGCGGAAAACCGATGTAAATTTAGCCGGAATATCTACCTGTAAAAGCCGAAAGGCGTTTGTTGTCTCATAAAATTGGTATATAACTGCTTTGCGTATTATCATACTTATTTTCAACTGAGCCCACGTATCTTTAGGTATTTCAACAGATTATAATTCATTAAAAACCAACTCAGTAAGTATAGGTAAGTAATTTAGAATACAATTTATGTATGATGTTTAGGTACTTGGATTTTTGTTACTAGATACAAATTATCAGCAAACTTTAGATCGTTGTTAATTAGCCGCTAGTATTATTTTTATTTATCTTATAAAGTAACGAAACCATTGGCTAAATAGAACGCCCTTTATTAATAAGATCATGATAAATTCCGCGGGTCTCATTACTGGCGATTTCCCTTTCGGGTTATATTAATTTAAACATTTTTACGCACAAATTACAATAAATTATCTGTCTTAAATAAGCCATACTTTCTGTGTGGGATATATTAATATTTCTTTTTTAATATAGTTGATGAAATCTTAGCAATTCTTTTATGTAAAAATGCTAAATCGTTTGTATAATTATAAAACAATGATGTACAAATAGGGTTAAATTGCCGAAACAAACGGAATAGTATTGTGTTATAGGAAATAATAAATAAGAACAAAACACATAAACTTATGTTGACTTCATATCGTTTTGATTATTTTTAGAAGATAATAACTCTTCTATATTTATTACCAAAACAAAAAAGAAACTAATAAAGTAGAATATAATATGAGCTTATAAAATACTCGATGTATGGATTAATGGTTCTTAATTCAATGTAGGCACGTGCTGAACAGAATATCGAACAAGTTTATGTAAATAACTATTACAAGCAGGTAAACCTACTTTTATCTATCACTTTATTTATCGTTGTAGGCACGGAAGTAAGCAAGTAATCAGGGACATAGGTCCAGCTAGGTATCTATATACTTAACTATAATCACACACACATATATCACGCCTATATCCCCGCAGGGGTAGGTAGAGGTGCATTACCACATTTTGCCACTATTTTTAGTCCCACGTAATTTGTAATATCATTCAGCCATATTGTGGGCTCGTTCCACAATATGGCGGAATGAATAATAAAAAGTAGCAGCTATATAAAAATTTTGAAAAAAAATTAAATCTGTTGGTTTGCGATGAAATGTTTATTTAAAGGCAACAAAATCTTACGTCCCAGCCACTATGGCATAACCACTTAAAGTCCTGGGCGTCTCGGAGTAAATACTCGGAATAAACCTAACTATAATACTGTTGTTTATTAAGTAATAGATGTATTCAATGGTAAAAACTGCTGCTTAGAACTTCTTTTAGAACGGAATAGGTCGTAATCAAATTAAACGAAGAGGACACACCTATTCGTAATATGTACTTTATTTGAGATGGTTAGTATTATTTACTTCTTCCTTAGCTTTTTACTTAGCAGACGTTTAAACTTCAAACTGTAATTACCGAGTTCTTGAACCTAACCCTTTAATTCCATCTACTTATCTGAAAACTGAATCGTGTATATCCAATTAAGTGATTCGGCGCCACTGGGGTGGGTATAACACTCTCATATTACCGACAAAACAGTAGGTGTATGTATTTCAAAGATAATATCACTTGTGGCGAAATCGATACCGCATTGCTCCCTAACCTACCCCGTGTATGTACAGTGTTAGTTATGTGACGTGGTCGGTGTTTGTCCACCAATCAAGTCCCGTATTTTACTGCTACACGCCAACACTAACTTACCACAACGAGCACTGGCTCTCGCTTAATGAGACAGCGTCGTTTTAGTGTCAGATATAAGGGGGTACACGAATTGGGATTACGGAAATATAGTAATTATTGGCACAGTAAAATTTACCTACGGCAGGCCACAATCGCAAAAATACGTGACGTCAGCGATAACTTGAAGTTGTAAGACAGTAAAGGTTGTCTCTTGTTTGTGACACGGCATTGACCATAGAGTTGATATTGAGGCATTAACGTCATAATTATTGGTCAAATTATGCTGGTACTTTACTGACAACCCTAATGTTCGAATTATGTTCTATGTAAACAAATTAAGAATGTGATTTAATTAACGTCGGAGTGCAAGTTCTGTATGTAAGTACTATTCCCTATTCTGTGCCTAAGTACGGACAACAATAAGCAAATGTAAAACATCAGGATATTGAAATGTCAAATTCTTAATGATTATTTTTTAGACCTTTTATGATTACAGATTTGATTACAGATTACACCTAATGTAGAGGCATTTTAAACAATGCCAATAACTTACATTAAGTGCCAATTAAATTATTAAGTTTGGTGCCTATTAGTTTTATCTGTAATGGTTTAAGGTATTGAGGACCAATGAAAAATAATCCCTGATAGTTATCAAACATGCTTTTAATGCTAAACAGGCTTTTGATATCATTCATTCGCTTTAAATTAGTAAATGTAAGCTAGGCACCTACTGTTATTTACCTATCGTTTATTATATTAAAATAATAGGTCATTTTTTTTTATTGGGCTATGCCACTTCCTTAAGAAGAAGTTGTCTCCCTACGACCAGTATCTTCAATTTTTGTACCGGTTTATACAATAGACGTATCGTTTCTATATCGTATTACGGACTGTAATTATTATTGCTCTAAATCAATTGATACATTTCAGCGTTCTGTTACGATTATCTAAAATGGGACTCCCACAGTTACAAATGATATTGTTGATGTTATAAACACATAGCAGCTATGTCATAACATGTTCAATATTAATAACAGTTCATAGAAGGAACGTTTAAAATCATAATAATATTTTTTTAATTCAATTATGTTTATTTGACAGCTCATGTAAATAAACAAAAAGGTATTAAGTAGGTGTACTCTCCTAGTTGTTTTCCTTAACCTACATATATAATTTAACCCGTATTAATACAAAGTCGCTTCCGCTGTCTGTCCGTCCCTATGTATGCTTAGATCTTTAAAACTACGCAACAGATTTTGATACGGTTTTCACCAATGGGTAGAGCGATTCTTGAGGAAGGTTTTTATACATTATTTGCTAAGCGAGCGACGCCGCGGGCATCCGCTTGTTCAGTATAATCTCTTAAGACTGATTGTTACTACACAAATAATCTAAAATATCAGTCATTACTATTTTATTTATGATTTTACAAACCTTTAAGTCGAACGCTGCCGCCGAAAGGTGCTAAATGCTATTTCCAATTTTGCCAGAACAATTTCAGGTATAAGTACTTAGAGGTTACTTGAACTTAGTCTCTGAAGGTCAACGTGGCGAAGACTCAGGCGATTCTCGTGGGAAGCGGGGCGCCCCCGCCCCCGCTTAAGCTGATGGGACAACCTGTCGAGTGGTCCCCCGCGGTCAAGTACCTCGGCGTGACCATCGACCGGTACCTCTCTATGAAGCCCCACGTGAAGAGTGTGGCCGCACAGGTGCGCACCACGCGATGCCTCCTGCGCCCGATCCTGGCTTCACACATCCCCACCCGCGCTAAGCTCGGGGTGTACAAGCTATACGTCCGCACACGGCTCTCATACGCCGCTCCAGCGTGGTACGCGCTGACTAGCAAGAAGTCCCGCGCCACGCTGCGCGCCCAGCAGTCGTTGTCTTTGCGGACGATAGCCAAAGCCCCGCGCTACGTGCGGAATGACGTGATAGCCAGGGATCTTCGCATGGAGAGCCTAGACGACCACATTCACCGCCTGAGTACCTCAATGTTCGAGCGGGCCGATGGAGCGCAGTCCCGCAGCCTGCGGGGCATCGCGCCATACCATCGGCGACCGCCGAACAGGAAGGGCCTCCCACGTGACCTCGTCTCCAGGGGCACCCCCCGACTTGACACCGCTCCCCGCCGCTGGCCGACGGGCGCTCGCCACCTGGCGAGCTCGCCCCCCGCTGAGCGGCGGGTTGTAGCCTACCTGCTTCGACCTGTCGTCGCCGGCTGCTGGTCGCTCACGGGACCTCCCTGAACAGGGTCTCATCCTGTGGGCTTGACCGCGCCAGCCACCGCGACAACACACCGGAGAAGACTACTGGACCAGACGTCCAACCAAGGGACCCGCCTGTCATCGCAGGCGGCGACCGCTACTACTAAAATGGGCCCACGCCCAGCACAGTTACCCCGGGACCCGTAAGGGTCCGCGTGGAAGACCTCGATAAAATAAAACTTAGTCTATTTGGATATTACTGATTTTATAATAGGTAGGTATAGAGGTACTTAATATCTTTATTCAATTCAATAACATTTTTTCATATTATAACTAGAAAGGTACCTTCCCACAATAAAATATAGAACCCATAATTTGTAATTATTTTACAATGTCCAATAAAAGTAACTTTATTTCAAAACATTTCACTATCGTAGAACTACGAAATATCTTTAAGAGAAGGAAATAAATGCATAGAAAAAAAATATTTTCTGTTATAGAAAAGTGGCAGAGAGCCGGGAGGGGGACACGTCGCCGCTGCCTACATATTTTATTGAACTCAAAGCTGCACACGAGACGGATGCTGAATGAAGATAGATCCGCAGATATTTAATGATTATTATTAATTATTTTTTTACGACTAGGTAAGGACTACCTGACAACAAATGTGAAAGTTTGGGTAGGTATTTTTTTGTTGTTTTGTCACGAATGAATTATTGCTCGGATTTGGGTAACATTTGATTTACCACTAGGATGGGACTACGGGCACCTACTAATATAAGCTGGGTAATTTATTTGCGAGCATTTTTAATACTTGCAGTTGAATCAAGTTAAGAAATGGTCTAGTGGAAAGTTTTATCGCTACCTATTACTATCTGATTAGTACTTATCATAATAAGATTTATCACTGTTAGACTAGTTAATCTATGTTTTTTATAAAACAGCGACTTTCTTGTTTACATAATAAACTCACAGTCATAAGAAAATCAAAAAGCAGCCGTGTCTAACACCAATTCCAAATACATAAAAACCCATCAATCACATGACAAAGCATAATGGAATAAAACACGTCCTAAATAGATAGATATCTAACGACACATCCTTGTACCGTAGCTCTCGTGCGCCACGCATGAATTTTATAGCATATCAGTCCGTGCGGTATTCCCTAACTGCACTTCAGAGCTCCCGAACATACAGCCTACAGTGTATAGGTGCCTCTATAAAACGCACCTACTCGCATTCATAACACGTAACTTATGCTTCAGAAGAATTCTTCCGGATCTGTAGATTAGGTAGCTGTACTTTGTAGAATTGCGCATGTTTGAAAATGTTTTCATTACATTATCGATCATCGGAGAAAGTTATACTATACTTTTGGGTATACCATCGTATTTCTTTTTATTGCTATATGTTTTGAAAAACATGACATTGATATACCTATAATAAGTAGGTACCTTCTTAGGTACTTGAATAAAACTACTCTAATATGCTTAACAATATAGGTAACTTCTAAGATAGAATACAAAAAGAAACGCTTTTTATGAAAGAGTCACGGGTACCGTCCATGTCCATACCGACTATAGTGCCAGTTAGAACAGTAGGTAAGGGTTAGTACCTAACAATCGATAATACAAGGTATACCTACCTAAAGTTAGTTGTATGAATAGGACTCCAAATACGGATACGGAGCGTACTATGATAGGTACTTATGACACAGTTGGGTACCTAAGTTAACACAAAGGCACTGTGGCATAAAAACCTAGAACGTAAACATGTTGTATACAGCGGTGTATCTAGTTGCAAACAATAAAATTACTTAATAATTAAAAATTCGGTGGCTGAACTTTTTATTCGCAATCTAAATGCACCTTCGAGTTAATTAGGCAATTAAGTAAAATTAATGTTCATATTATTATGTTCTTAATTGTAAATGGCTTGTTTTATACAAATAATTTTAGCATTAAAATATCAAACTTGGAACTCAAAGGGACCGAATGAATATAAAGCTCAGAATTAATAGGTATAAAGAGTGTTTTGAGGTTTTAAGGGACTGTGTGTTGTAGACTATAGGTAGGTAGGAGCTATTTACACTACTGGTACTTTTTGTTTGATGCGTAATAATTCTTCAACCGCGTGCGGATACGGCCCGCATGCTTGTCAGTGTCAATTTCAAATCAGTTAGCGATCATCCTTTTTACCATAGCGGGCTGCGACCCGCCGAGGGGTCAAAAAAAGAGGCCTACGTGTGTGTCACAAAACGCATGTTTTTAATATGTAAAATACCTATAGACACGCATGCGGGTTGGATCCGCCCGCAGTTAGAAACATGTACGACAGGAAAAGCTCCCTACGTGCAGGAACACTAAATCTGTTACTGAAATAAAGGTATGGAATAGCATAGGTAGAGGTCCTATAATCTGAAAATTACTACTCTACCAAAATGAGTTCGTGCAACTGTATTTATCTCGAAGTACAAATAAGCTACCAACAACATTTACCTGTAACAACTATTTCCCAAGTTAAATGAGGGTCTTATCAGTGTACATCTTGGCCGCACAAGCCCCGGGCTAACCTCATGAAATCTCCATTGTGCTAACAAAACCCAATTTAATGAATCAAAGGGCAACCTTCGTAGATATTTATTAAACTTTCCTTATAACTATAGAGACAATCGTAATTACATTACCTACCTATTACTAAGGAAATACCCGACAATAGCTCGTAAAAGATATTAGATAGGTATGTCAAATAGGTTTAAGTTAATTCATGATTTTATAATGCTTTCTGTCTCTGTTATTTTACGTACCTACCAACAAAGAGATATAAGCTAACATTAATTAATATTCAAAAAATTTATCTAAGCATGGCTCCTTAGATCTTTTTAGGTAGGCCTAATCCTTAAAATTATAATAATAATACTCTACTAATGTCTCATGTCTAACAAATATTATCGTTCGAAAGCTTTGGTATTCAAAATCGAATTTCTAATTAACTGAAACATGGATTATAATAATATATTACATTACCTAATATGACTATTTGATGTGACATAGCATATTTAAATATAAGTAGTCATTTGCCTATTTGGAATAATCTGACAGACTATAGATAATATATTAAATAGTCAGTAAAGGTCGGTTTAACCGAATTCTCCCAAACATGATTTTGATTCTTTTCTGAAGTAACCTTAACAATACGGTTAAGGTTTGAATGTAACCTATTAAATAATTTGTCAGTTTTATCATTTACTTTATTGATCAAATAGTGTTGGACAATGACGAAATCTGCATATTTTTAAGATTTCATATGTTTTTTTTGCATAATGGAATGAACAGGAATCCATACTTGGATGTAACTTCGACATTACATATTAAATAATGCAATTTACTACCACTGATGTAGGTAGACAATTATAAAGTTACTTTTATCACTTAATACCTGACTTATCAATAACGAGTACCTACGGGTTAATTAAATACCTTATACCGATGGGTATGCCTCCAAGGTACTTCTTGTTAAGGATTAAAAACATCTATAAAAATTACTGTTTATTGTTGATGATAATGATATGTTAATTAATGCTTTTGCCCGGTTATATCCTTAAATGAATGTTTAGTAAAATTCCAAATATTAAAATTACACTACAATAATTATAAGTAGGTATGCCTAGCTAATTTCCATTTCATCATTCCTATGATACTGATAATATTGTGGATATAAATGTTATGAAAAATTTCACAATAAGATCTAAGAAATTTCACATATTTAACCATTAATTACAGGACTCATAATATTCTTCTTCTCTTTCTTTATAGAGTTCTTCATAATGGACAGCACCATACTCAACTGCTGCTTATAAAGAAGTTGAGCAAGTGGAAAGCAGAAGACTAAAGATGATTTCTGAGAATATAACTTAAAAAGCTATTTATATCCATTACAAATATATTAAACTACTAATTAGCAGTATTTTCATAATAATGTTTGATACCGTGCCAAGTCACAGTTATCTCGCTTCTACAGAGGGGCCGCCATTGAGAATCGTAAAATTATATAGAGTGGAAATAGAGTTAGGTACCATCCATCCTGCCATTTTTTGGACATAATATCGTGATAACGTCAAAATTAGTCGTTCTATAATATTGGTTACTAATTATAGTACTTACTTTCATTTCTATTCCAATAAGGGCAGTGACTGTTTATTCAGTATCAAACTGTCGATGATAAAGTCATGAAGTTATTTAGAGATTCATAAATGTTATGTAGGAAGAAGCGTGTTCACTAAAAAATAAGTATTAAACCTAATTCAAAAATAATTATTCAGATATTTGTTATGCGTTACACTAAACACAACTAAGTACCTACTTAGTTAATTAATCACTTGCTATTTTATTATTTTTTCAATAATGTAGTATTTCTTAGTTGTTTATATTTAGCATATTAGACTAGAATTTTTACTGAAATATATTTTTTTCTTCAGTACCTACTTAGAAGCAGTAATATTCTGTTTTTATGTCCCGCATCGTCATTGCGTACTACACTCTCTTCCTTTATTTTTTTTTTATTTAAAAGAGTTAACAATTTGTTAGAACCTTTAAAGTTAGTAATTTAAAAAAGTACCTAACTCATGTTGTAAATTGCAAAAGTCTCAGTGCTTATATGCAATTAAAACAATTGTACTTGTTGTTATTTTTAATAATTATGTTTTACGTGCAATTATGGTTATTACTTACTTATTATAAGTTAATAAAAATAAAATGTTGAAGTGAGTTATTGTTGTATGCTTTTAAATGCAACCTATTGTAATTTGTGAGACATACAATTTCAAACTGTATTTTTTTAAATAAAATATGCATAGTTTGGTTGTTTTATTACCTTTTTATGTTCATGTACTTATGCACTTTCGTAAATGTAAAAACGTTTTGTTAATTAATTAATTCGTTATTATAGTTACTAGATCAAATCTAATGATGATTATAATTTATTTATTTTTTATTTTATTTATTTATTTATGTACACACAAGAAGGAAGAGCGAGATAAGAACAGTAGGATAGAGTTATAGTACAAAGGCACCACTTATTTCTAAGAAATCTCTTCCAGTGGGCCAGGGAAGGAGATGCTTAGTTGAAGAAAAGTATTAAGTGTGCGTAGGTTGATGAGCTTACTATGAAATACAATACATACTTACCTAAATATACATAACGCTTATATACCATACATAAATCCATATACACATATAAAAAATCTACTTAATTAATTACTACATACACATTACACATATATATTAAACAAGTATATATATATATATATATATATATATATATATATATACATATATATATATATATATATATATATAAATATACATATAAATATACATAAAAAGATAAAGATAGTCACGACAGAGAGACACTCTTTCACTTTCCTCTTAAAGGTGAAGATGGTGTTGCAGCGCTGTATGTTCGGCGGGAGCGAGTTCGAGTTATAATGATATGAATCTAGACAAGACTTCGTTATACTCAAATAATACTACAATTAGGTACTTATATTCATTGTAATTGACACGAGATGTGAAATTTATCGTCCATGATATGGTTATTATCTTAATCCTACTATGTTACTAAAAATATTAAATTAGAAGATTAGTTATCTTATTTATTGGACCAAATGCGTACATTTGAGGGTAACAATAGATATACCTAGATGATCTTACTATCTTATGCTAATTAAGGCCAAATTAACGCCGTCCGCCTGATGGAAAGCCGTTGTGACGTCTGGCGATTGTGAGCGACTCGCACAGTACGCAATATGTACTGTTATAAGTGGCCCTCACTTGGCTACCTAGTGATGTGCCTCTTCACGCTCCGCTTGGAGAACCCTGGGTTGTAAGTAGGAGGAAATACGTACGCGGGCAGGGCGTTCCACGCCTCGATCGTTCAATAGAGGAATGATCTCATGAAACGCTCAGTTCAGGCGAAGATTCTATCCACTATATACGAGTGGCATCTCTGCCCGGCACGTGTTTTACGGGATCGAAAAGAAGAGAGTGGGATTAGGTTAAAGAGCTCTTCAGAACACTCGCTGTGGTAAATGCGGTAAAATGCTGCCAAGGAAGCTATTGTGCGGCGCTGCGCAAGCGGTTCAAGGCTTCATGTTACCTCAAGTTTTATGTGTGACATTAATTTTAATTTTAATTCGACTTCCCTGACAATGTCTGATGGAAAGCCGTTGTGACGTCTGGCGATTGTGAGCGACTCGCACAGTACGCAATATGTACTTTTAAAAGTGGCCCTCACTTGGCTACCTAGTGATGTGCCTCTTCACGCTCCGCTTGGAGAACCCTGGGTTGTAAGTAGGAGGAAATACGTGCGCGGGCAGGGCGTTCCACGCCTCGATCGTTCAATAGAGGAATGATCTCATGAAACGCTCAGTTCAGGCGAAGATTCTATCCACTATATACGAGTGGCATCTCTGCCCGGCACGTGTTTTACAGGATCGAAAAGAAGAGAGTGGGATTAGGTTAAAGAGCTCTTCAGAACACTCGCTGTGGTAAATGCGGTAGAATGCTGCCAAGGAAGCTATTGTGCGGCGCTGCGCAAGCGGTTCAAGGCTTCATGTTACCTCAAGTTTTATGTGTGACATTAATTTTAATTTTAATTCGACTTCCCTCACAATGTAGGTACAATAAGTAGGTAGTGAATGGTTGAAGTGTGATTATGTGTTTTTAGTTTTAGTCTACCGAAATTGACATCCTCATTTAAATACATAAGTTTACTGGCATTACCCATTAAAAAGGGAACCCCCCCCCATAAAAAAATAAGGTTTAAAGTCGAGTTGAGAGTTCTGGACACCGGTGTCCAGATGGGGGTCAACGATTCCCTGACATCATATTATACATGTTAGTAGTGGCTGTTCTTGGTAGGTACCTATATTGTGAACTGCAGCGTCAAATGTTGATATCTCATTGCTGTAGGTATTGTTGTTGTTTTGTTGAGACTGTTTTGAGTAGGTAGACATTATTTAATACTTAGTTATAATATTGTTTATTTTTTGTTGTTGTAATATAGCATAACATGCGAGCGCCTTGGTGTCAACTGTAAGCTTGCGATGTTTCTTTTTTCAGTATAAATAAATAAATAAATAAATAAATACCATCTATAATCCGAATAGTAGTAGATTTTTTTTGTGGAAGTTTAATACACAGCGTCAAATTATGCTAATATAAGCTTGTGCTATGGGACCAAGATAACTGATAAACATAGTTACCTATATATTTATATATCCATACTTACTTAATATACCTATATAGAAAACACTCAAAATTGAAGTTTTATTAATAAGATAGATAATAATAATAAGGTAAGTAGGTACTTGGGTTATGACTATGAACATACCTACGTGTACTAAGTAGGTATATGAACACTTAATGAATTTAAAATATCTATAAAACATCAAAACTAAAATATGTGATAGTAAAAACCTCTGAATTATTTATTTAAATACTCTGTCCTTTACGGATATACAATCAATATTATGTAGATTCACAGGTACCTATACTGTGATCATTGTTAACCATTAAATTGATGACTAAAGACCCCTTTAGGTGACAGGACAGTATGTAAAGTGAATAAATAATAGTGTACAATAAGAATGTATGCAGGAAACTATCATAGGAAAATCAATGCATATTTATTGTTCCAATGATACAAAACAATATTGGATACTCAACAAAATCGAAGTTTAAATTGTTCGTTTTACGATTATTGTGTACTTCGATGGTAGGTATCTTTTGAATACAAATTTGCGACTTTGCTTATGCACGCGAGGCTTGTTATCACGAACTTCTCACCGAAAAACTTACTTTATACCGTTTTTGTTAAAGATACAAATTTATTGATGGTTTTAAAATTAAAACACACTTATAAGGTACATGAGGGCTAAACAAGTTTACACGATAGTAACAGTATAATATTTTAAGAGCAATATTGAGAATTGCTGTTGACATTATCCATACCTAGTGCTTAAATCGGTGGTTTTATGATGATAGATACGAAACGTGGTCGTGCATGTCCGTAATACGACTTTTGTTTATATTTTTGTACACACAGTGATAAACAAACAAATATAGGTATCATCCACGTGAATTTCTCCCAATTAAAATGGTTTATTTTTACGAATATTTATAACCTAATTTGATATTATTTACTCACCACAAATTCAATGGTCTCAAAAAGATAAAAAAGGTCGTTAAGAAACTAACAAATGCACTTGAATTTTAAATTGGAATTATGTTTTTGAATTGAGAATTTCAAGTGCACATTATTCTTAATAATTGAAACTTAGAGATTAATTTCAATTCCATATTATGGATTTAATAACTTAACAAGAGATAAGACTAAAAATAATGACAAAGAATAATTTAATTACATTAAATGTAGCTACTTAATTACTTCATAATTAAAAACAAATCTTTAAATCTTAGATTTCTTATCTATGTAAGACAAGAAAAAGTAATTCAGTGTTTTTACGAGTATTTCACTCACAAATTCACAATTCTGTCCCATGAGACAGAAGAAGTTTATGCATTTTATAGGCTCATTTCACCAGTCATGTTGTTGCTTCCACATACCTAATAGGGAGCTTGCCTATTGCCGTTTCTGGGGACTTAGATGTGATTGTCTCAATGGGAAACCCATGGGGGGGTGGCAGAGAGTTTCAAGCTGGAATAGTGCGGAACATGAGAAGGACCCAAAATGCTTGGTCCAAGATAACATTGCGCTCACAGTATGACACATATTTAACATGACCATCTCGGTACGTAACTCTCTGGACCTCTTTTAAGATTCATCGCTTGTAACACTATCTATAATGGTTTCAATGGTTAATTATTGATACTAAAGTATTAGATAGGTATCCCGGTATAAAAATAGCAAAATTTGCCACAGTGAATGGCTTAATCAAGAATTACAACATATTAGAATTACAAATTATTTCGTCTTATATTTCCAATTCTAACATAATATGTGTTAAAATATATTTTATCGTTGTAGATAATTTAAATATGAAGTAAGTCGAAAGATTAAATACTTAGGTATTTATGGAAGTTTCAAAAGACTGAGTGAGTTTCAAAGATATCAACCACGAGTATTTTAATGACTACTTATCTTATAAGTTAAGCCTTTTTGGAACCTTAATTACAATTTACACTCATATCTTAATAAACGAAATATAAAATAATACGACCATGAACTTGATTTTTTATATCTAAAGTAATAGCTTAGATCAATGGCCTCAGAGCCATACAATGTTGCTATAAGCAATCTATTTCGTCATTCCAGATGTAAAAAATCGATTTACTCCAGCTAGAAGCGAGTATAATCGGATATGGAATCGCTTTTATTGACGATTGACTACCATTTTGATGATTGTGTATTGACTTTTTTATTTTTAGAATGCTTTCTAGTTAGTTAACATCTAAATGTTGAGTAATAGCCAATTTGATGGCCCAAAGGATGTGTTTTGGATAATCAAAATATAAAAATGTTCTCAATAAAACGTGGTAAGCAGGTACTGTTAAATAGGTATATCAGATGGCATCCAGAGTGTATTTTAACAGAACCACAGTTAGGTAGGTACATGGATCTGAGAATTATTTATAGGAGGTAGGTATATTCATTCTGCGACATAGGAAAATACTTCCATAAACAGAATTGAATAAACGGTCAATTAGGTATCGTGGATACGAGTATGGAAGAATAATGATGGTCCAACTAAGTACCTACATGGGTAGGTATTTAAATTTGGAAGTCAATAACTAAAATAGTAGGTACCAACCGTACCTAAATGTAGGCATTGCTTATTGATAGGTAGTGAAATATCCACTTGGACATACACTTATAGATAAGTAGGGATGTGAAATTACAACTAAATAAGAAATACCCACCTAAGTAGTAATCTAATCCTACTGTTTGGTAAAATTTATTTTGATAAAGTATTAACCTACTAATTCCTACTAGGTAAGTAATTTTATTAGTATTTATTAACATTAAGCGTATTTACTATTTTAACATTTATTAGCATTAAGCGTAACGTTGTAAGCAGCTTGAAAAGTAGGTAGCTAATTTTGTATCATTGCATTCAACTTTAGATTTGCATAACAAGGTAGTAAAGGTACCTAACAATGCATTCGCTTGTTAGGGAGAGGCTGCAAGTGCGAGTTTTGCCTATGACACTCGTTTTTGTCTTTTATAATTTCTACATACCTAATTATTATGGACTACGATATGGAATAGTAGAAAACTCTTATTTATTTTTATTTTTTTTTTATATTTGGATCGCCAAATTGACGCCGCCCGCCTGGTGGTAAGTCGTGACGACGTCTAGCGATTGTGGGCCACTCTCACAGCACACAATACTATAGAGAGTGGCCCTCAACTTGACGACCTACTGATGTGCCTCTTCACGCTCCGCTTAAAGAACCCAGGATTATATGTGGGAGGAAACACGTGCACAGGCAGGGCGTTCCAGGTCAATATCGTTCGGCAGAGAAACGAACGTTTAAAACGTTCGGTTCTCGCGAACATGCTATCTACTGTGTGCGGGAGTGGCATCTCTGCCCGGCACGGGTTGTTCGGGATCGGAAAGAAGAGGGTGGGATCAGATTGAGGAGCTCTTCAGAACACTCGCCGTGGTAAATACGGTAGAATGCGGAACTCATTGAATCTACTATTTCTGAATGGGATAAATTTAAATGCAAGAAACTCTTTTTTACAGCAAATATTTTTTTCTTTGCAAATAAACCAATTGTTTAACAATACTAGTAAGTACCTACTAGAAATAATTCAAATATATGCATCAAATTCGTCAAAATAAATGTTTAACGTACTTACAAGGCGGGAGACGTGCTCCCGCGTTTAGTCTTTGTGTTTTTTTTTTAATACCTACAAATGGTCTAAGATCACTCCGACTTGGATAGGTTAGGTTAGCTTAGAATTATTAAATAAATAGCTAAGTATGCGTTACAAACTTAATTGCTGCTAAAATTTATATATTTTGAGGTAATTATTTGCTGCGCAATCAGTATTTTTGCTTAGCAAAGGGATGTTTTTTGTACAAAACGAAGGTTTTTTGGTTAGCAGTTAAATACTACCCTTTATAAATGAATAATATACAAAATACTTAAATACAATTTAGATGAACAGTAGTTTGGTTCATCTAGGTAGGTATCTATCTATATATATAATACGCCAGTGAAGCCGCTTCTCCTCCTAAACTAAGAGTCGCACAGTCAAGTGTGGGCACACCGTTGGAAAGGTCGTGGTCTCAAGTGGTGCGATAAGATTAGAAATTTGACAAAAAGTAAAAAAAAAAAAAATTATTAGATACTTGCGCAGTTTGCGCTAAGGGTTGCTAGTTACTCAAAATAGGTATTACTCAAAAATGGACCGATATAAATTAAATTTCAAATAGATTAGGAAAGAATTTGATTACCTCAGCACTTTTTGCGGTGCCTGTTCTTATTGGAACAGTAAAAACAAGTCTAGAAGAAAATTATATGAACTTATTAGACTGAAATCGTATAGGTCTTATTATCTGAGATAATTTAGATAGGTATAGGTACGTAGGTAGGTACCTACTAACATAGTGTTTAGAGTTCGGTACCAAAAGGGTAAAACGAGAAACCTATCTGAGACTTCACTATCCGTCCGTCCGTCTGTGTTGGGCTGTATCTCATGAACCGTGATAGTTAAAAAGTTTTAATTTTCACAGATGTTGTATTTCTATTGCCTCTATAATAACAAATAGTAAAAAACAGAATATAATAAACTAGCTGATGGCCGCAGCTCCGCCCGCGTGATTTAGTTTACTCGTTCCCGGTTCCCGTGGGAACACATTACCAGGATAAAAAGTAGCGAATGTTACTCAGGGTGAATGTAGCTTTCCAATGGTGAAAGAATTTTTGAAATCGGCACAGTAGTTTTTGAGTTTATTCATTACAAAATACAAAAATACAAATCTTTCCTCTTTATAATAGTAGTATAGATATTTAAGGGGATTCCCATACAGCAAACGTGATTTTTTTGCCGTTTTTATACGGAACCCTTTATCACCGTTTTTTTAACTTAGGTACTAGAATACCTAATGAAATTTATTGTCAACTTGTCAGTTTGTTCCAACCGGTTTCTATTTGGCTTGATTTTTCTAGTAAAATCAAATTCATAATGCTTATTATTATATTTTATTATACCTAATACTAAATAATACCATTTTTCTACTGTTTTATACACATACAATCTAATGTTTTCGTAGTAATCGCCATAATCTGCTTTCATCTAGGCTCACAGTTTACTTGAATTACAATAATACACTTATGTATCTAAAGATTTTAGCTTAATGTAAAGTACAATCACAAACAGCATTATATTTGGTAAAAGAGGAGTAAGGTAAGAACAGATCAAGAAGATAAATGTTTGTTTTTAAACCTAAAACGCATATAAATGCCTATTCGAATCTATTTCAAGAAGAGTTACTAGCCCCAATTCCAATTTTAACATGTGATTACCAACAGCTGAGTCTTATAACATAGCATTAGTTTGTATGCCATCTAGCGATGAAGAGTTGAACTTCGTGACGATAGTCACGCCATCTAGGCAGTGTATTGCGTAACTGGTTCCCTTACAACTACATTGATAGGTTTCGCCGCATCGCTCACTCGCGTCGCCATGACAGAGATGCGAATACCTCCCAAGATGTATTCTAAATGACCTTTTAAATATGCGCAGCGTTGATTGGTCCATGTGGGAGTGGGTGAACGGGATTTTTCGAGATGCCGCCAATCGGGACACAGCGGGTGTTCGTGGAATGAACGGCCATGCTACTTTAGGAGGAGTTTGGGTAAAGTTCCTCCTTTATATTCCTGACGTATGCAGTCATTTGAGTTATGGGCGATGGTGTGGGACTACGTGTGTTTATAATATGAAATCTGCTGATTTTTCTTTTTGTATTATACTTTTTAGGAAAAAGGCTATAAATATGAGACATTATTACGGTAAGTGCGAAGGTAATTAGGTATCAGTAGGACATTAATAGCAAAATAAATACGCCGATAATAAGAACGTCGTTCACGTTATTAATGTGAACCTTCAGGATTTTATTATAACAAGTTAGAAGGTACGTAACTAATCAGCATTCAAATCAGACACCTAGGTACTCTCAGTGATAAATAAAAATTAAAAGAAACCTACCTATGTATAAAATAAAGTAGTTTAAATAAAACCCGCCAGCGTGTCGAAGAAAAATTAATAATAGGTACCGGTAGTAAAATGTAGGTATTATAGGTAGCTAGCTATAATAAAATATATAAAAAATAGGTAGTTATAATGCCTTCGACATCCTACTGTGATATTCAAAGTATATATGGCCATGAAAGGTTAAGACGTCTCTTATATAGCATTTTCAGTACAGTCGCGCATAGCTAAGGTACACGTACCTATAAGGAATTAAAACAGTGAGTGAGTAACAAAATTTATTTTTGACAACAAACGATGAATAGAACAACAAGTTATTTTAGTAATAACTTTTGAAGGTAAACTTTACGACAATGCATCACCTCAGACCGACATCGTAAAATTAAAACTTATGAATGAAACACGGAACCATAATTGGCACATTAAAATGTCGTTCATTGACTAAATTTTATTGACACATTGTAGAAAGGATAACAACCAACAGGTGACCGTAGGTTTTTACGAGCAAAGTCAAGCGCGTGCCGTGCCATAAACCGCCGTCAAAATCGTAAAATTGTAAGGAGCTGTTTAAATTGCCCCTAATAGAACATTATAGTAGTCTGAATGACGTGTTTAGTTTTATGAGATTTCGTATAAGTAGGCGCCACTGTAAAATGAGATGACGTAGAGTTGAATCGGCGATAAAATAGTCATTCAGTACGTGCCTAGGCAGACAGATCCTAGACGGACGTGATTCAAAATAGTTTTACGATATCAACACGTGTTTAGTATCAAGTAATATAAGCTATTCGTTTAGTTTTATTGGCCATTAAACTTTTTACTGTCGTAATGACAATGTTGTTAAACTGGAATATTTAATAAAACAAATAAATAAGTGATCATACCTACTTAGAATCCTACTTACCTATCTATAAAGTGAGGTAGGTAGAGGAGATGAGGTAGGTTCTCCCTGAAATTTGCTCTTAGGTATGAAATAGGTGTAGGTACCTACTTAGCACATTATTTTTATTTTAAAAGTCTTATTAACATTTTATTATTTTACTGACATAATATTGTAATAGTAGATTTGATTTTATTAAGAATTAGAATATTGTCATACTTGAATATAGGTATAAGACTTAATATTGTATGCCTAAATGGACGACCGTTCTTATAATGTTAACACCCTATGTACCAGTATCAACAATCTGAATTATAAATGAAATGAAATGAAATAAATATAAATTATAATAATCAACAGTTATTATTTGGCTACTCACACACATTCGGAGGAAAAACAGATGGTACTACTACTAAAATACAATAAAATAATTTACCTATACATAAATTACCTGCCTTAATCATTTACCTATATTTTTTGGAAAAAAGTATTCAGTGGTTGGAGTTTTGTTTGTGAGTGTACCCTTCTCCAGTTCCGTTACGGCCTACCTAAGTACTATCTAACTATACAATGAATGTTACCGTGTATAGCTTCATAATCTAACCAGTTTAAGTTGTACCAGAATATTTTCGTAATTAAGTCCATTCTCTTTACTGGGACGGGTTCATTTTGTACAACGGATTTCCTCTTTAATTTAGTTAGGTAATGTTGGGATGGACCTCCATAATCCTTCGTAGATATGGTTGGAAGTTCTTTTGTTTATTTTTATCCTGATGTTGTAGAAAACCTTTTTACACAAAGTTAACTTTAGTGAAGGATCCTTTGATAAAAGTTATTACCCACTTGAAAGTTATGCTGTCGTATAATTTCATTTTAGCTTAGTACAAGCCTACTTAAGCTCTTTCTCTCTTTTAACTATGAATATACCTTTCATATTTGTATTTTTTTGGAGATTAATTTCGTCATTCGGCGTAGAAGGCAGCTTTTTGTGGGTTAACTTGCAAAACCCTGACCTAATTTACTTATATGAAAGATAAACTGGTTACTGGCACTAATCATAATACATTGATATAGGTAGGTACTTAAGCAGTTTATTGGTAACTCCTAACGATACAGTTCTAAGTGACTTACCTCAAATTTACTCATCAACGCTTTTGCTGTTCGGAAATCGAATCATCATCCAAATTCCTTGCATACCTGAAACAACCATATAAAAAATTGGTAAGTATACTAATGATCATAGACTACTATTATTTTATGCTCTGAAAATACACCTAAAAAATTGACTAAAATTGAAATGGGGCCAAATAATTGTCGGAATGGGATCCCTTCGGAAGTGGTAGCTTTATTTATAAAAAATCAAAATCTGTTCACCTAGTCCAGAGATATGAGGAACAAACAAAAAAACGATATTCGAAGTCGGTTGAAAAGAGATTTATTCAGATGCTTACAGTCCTGAGGATTTTCTTTGGGGTTTACTTGGACACACCAAGAAAGTGTGGTTAACTATTTGATCGACACATATACATAATTAAATAACACTTTCTATAGGTAGGTACTTATCACTCACTGACAAGGTAGCTACTACTTAAAGGTAGTTACTATTTATTATATAAACCTAAATTTTATATCCAGGGTACCTACAATTTTTAATAAGAGAAAGTATGCAGGTACAAAAATATCCATGCAAAATAATACTAGGTACTGGTTTATATCATGCATGCAACTTTGATTACCTAACATGCAACTGTTTATATATATAGTAACCGATAGCTTCAGCATACGTTCGTTCGAATATTTTGCAGTTCATATCTCGTTCCAGCTCAATAGCCATAATGCAATAGTCGGTGCCGTAAAACTAAGCACTCCACATCACCTGCGCTTTTCCTCACCGAAGTGAGCCACACGTAAACCCTGTCTGCTTCTAGTCTACACAATTTACGATCCAAACGATACCCGGATAAAAATAACCACCTCGTGTAAACGCTATTATAATAAATGATATAAAGTTTACGATGTGAATATTTACGTTTTTATATCAAACGTTTATTGCTCTGTTGTGCAACTTAATAGCAGACTTGAACTTGGCACGCGGGGCTAGTGACACCGTTTGATCCAAATCGCATTTTATTGTTTTACTCAATGGACGCACGAATTTTACGAGCGTGTCGTAATCTGTGACGTCGTGGTTGTAACTCTGATGTGTACTATGAATATCGTGACTCATACAAATGTGCTAACTTTTAATTTCGATATAATTTACTGCACGCGACGGAATAGTTTTAGTTTTATTTGATCTCCGGTTAGTTTCTAATTGGTTATACTAGTTAATTGCATACCTACTCACATAAACAGGTGTGAGCGTAAACGTTATGATCGTCAGACCGTTTTTAAATGTTTAATAGCCATTGACCAATATTAAATTCCCAAGTTTAGCATTTCGTATTCATAATAAATATACGTTGGTGAGCGTGAAAATATATTGCACTCCTACACTGTGCCTTGTTATGATTACATACACAAACCTACCCTTCTCCACAATTTGCATGCAAATTCTTTTGATCCAAATAGGTAGAAAAGGTCCAAATGATACGATCCTTTTCGCCTAAGTTATCTTTTCATAATAACATTGTTCCCCAAGGTATCTTAAGTAGAAAGAAAGGGAAATATCATCTAAACCTGTCGCCTGTAAATTCTTTGCATTGTATTAGTCATATTCATATTTATTTGGAAGGAACCTTTATGGGGACAGTAAATAATAGGTAGAATGCATCTGGGGCCGCATTAAGGGACATCTTTTTATTCAGTTCGAGCTTTGGTAAACATTTTTGGTATTTCGTTATGTATCCCTCGGTGCGAGGTCTGCTGTTTTTCGATCTTGGACCGAATTCTTATTAAAATATTGTAGAGGAGACTTATACATTATTGATGAACGGAATACCTTTTATCGTATAGGTAGTAAACACTTTATAATATTGATAAGGTAAGATTTAGGTACAATTACTCACAATCAAGCTCTTTAATACAGCATAATAAGCTACACGCCAACACCAATATGTGCAAATTGATGATGCAATGGAAGTCGTAGGCTAATAAACCTCTAAGATTGCATTCAAAGATACATACCTACATATGATCTGATTTTGGTAAGTAATATAATACTCTAAATGTCAGTAATAGCTTGTCACTACAATCAGATATCACAGTAATCATAAAAATAAGTAGGTAAGTACCAATAAGGAATCTGAGTTTAAGATGGGCTGACTGAGATTGCGCGTGTTACAGGTTTGTAGAGACTCTCACGGTTGCCTTTTATGCATAAAAAAAAAAAATATTCAAATAATTTTAATCAACAGCACCCAACTCTCTAAAGGAATAAAATGTAATATTAACCACCAGTTGTGCATTACATGTAACGCCAAAAACCTGTAAATGTACCAATAAAGTATTGAATGTTATGTGACGGCGTCGTGCCGGGATACTTTCGAATTTATTTGAATTTTTATAATACGAACCGTGTTTGGAGTCATTAGGAGTTTTTGACTGAGGGAGCGAGGCTACCGAAGTCTCCGTTTCAACTTGCAGACTGGGGAGAATTTCTTTCGTCTGTACACATCTCTACATCTACGGGTTCTGTCAGCTCATGTTTGCGGCCGTATTTATCAACCGATTTTCATGAAACTTTACACACACACTCCTTGCTTACAATGAATAACATGTGAATGATATTTTTTGGATTGGATGAAAACTGGAAATTACTACCTGTTTGAGTCCATTATGGAGGAAGCCTTAATAAAGGTATGTAAATGTAAGAAGATTATAGTTGTATGTGGCGATTTTAATATTAATATTTTAGAAAACTCTTAGAACGCGCTAAGGTTCCTCAACCTTTTTAAATCTTTTAACTTACAAAATCTTTTTTGTGAACCAACTCGCACCACAGCCACATCAGCTACCTGCTTAGATAATATTTTTTTCTAACAGCGATGTAGATGAGAAATCTATAATACATTTTATAAATTAAGATCATGCAGGTCAGTTAGCTAGATTTAAGTACCAACATGTTCCATTATCAAAAAATATTGTTTGTAGACCAATCACAACTTTTAGATTAGAAAAATTTAAAGAAAACATTAAGAGTAAAGTACCTCTTTTGGAGTTGAATAATGATAAAAACCCGAATGAACATTACAGAGATTTGTTCGGAGTAATCAAATACGAATGTGATAACATTTTCACTAAAAAAACAATAAATGTAAATCAATTCAAAATTAAATTTAGTGATTGGGCTACGCCTGGAATCTATAAAAATAGAAGGAAATTATATGAATTATAGGAGACAAAGGCATCTACTAATGAGCCATAAGTAATTGAACAGAACTATTCAAAATAGTATGTTCAACAGCTAAATCTAATTATATATGGACTAAAATTGAAAAATCTGATAATAAAACGAAGGCAATATGGAAGTTATTAACAAAGAAACTTGTAAAGCAAAGTCACGTGATCGTTCCTTCGAGTTAAAAATAGATGATAAACATATTAAAACTGATTCTGAAGTGACCAATGCATTTGAATCTTTTTTCACAAATGTTCCAATCACCACTACAAATAAGTTAAATTCGTCAAAAAACGTAGCCAATTCTCTTCTTAAATCTAGTGTTGATAAATGTAGAATTAACTTTGATTTTCAGTATATTGACTCTGTCACTTTACTTAAAACTTTTAAACAACTAAATATAAAAAATACCGAGGATCTTTGGGGCATTTCAACTAAAAAAATCAATAGTGCCCGCTATAGCGCCTCACCTTGCATTCATATTCAATAAATGTATAGATGAAAAGTTTCCTAATCTTATGAAGTACAGTAAAATCATTCCTTTATTTAAAGCAGGAGACAAAAGTGATCCTTAAAATTTTCGACCTATTTCCATACTCCCAACCCTAGGTCAAATTTTCGAAAAAATAATATTTAATCAATTGCTTTCACATTTTACAGACAATAAGTTACTTCATAACAAACAGTTTGGTTTCACTAAAGGCAGGAACACAACGGATGCAGGAGTTGCACTTGTGATACATATATTTGATGCTTAGGACGAAAAGCAGGATACCATTGGTATATTTTGTGATCTATCAAAAGCTTTTGATTGTGTTGATCATGAGACTTTGCTACTAAAATTAGGTTATTATGGTGTTTCGAACAGCTCACTTGGCTTACTCGAGTCTTACCTCACTGGTAGAGTACAAAAGTAAACATTAATGGCACCGACTCTTCTGGCGCCATGGGAGTACCCCAGGTCTCGATATTAGGACCCCTTTTATTCTTAATATACGTAAACGATCTTCCTTATTTCACTAAAAATCTTTGTGAGATGGTATTATTTGCTGATGACACATCATTAATTTTTAAAAGTGATAGACAAAAAGTAGCACTTGACGATGTAAATAATACCGTTTCGGAAATATTGCATTGGTTCACAAGTAACAACTTGCTGCTCAATGCGAAGAAAACAAAATGGTTAAAATTTACTATGCCCAATGTTAGACAGGTGGATACTCATATCACTATGAATAATGAATTTGTTCAAATAGTCAATACCACAGTTTTTCTTGGGATAACTCTAGGTAGGGGTCCTCATATCACAGCCTTGACAGGAAGACTTAGCTCAGCTGCCTATGCGGTTAGAAAGATAAGGTAACTGACTGACGAAAAAACAGCACGATTAGTTTATTTTAGCTACTTTCATAGCGTTATGTCATATGGTCTGCTGCTGTGGGGCTCAGCTGCCGATATTGAGACAATATTCATATTACAGAAACGAGCTATACGAGCAATCTATAGACTCGGACCCCGTGACTCACTTAAAGAAATATTTAAAGAAATTAATATTTTAACAGTTGCTTCTCAATATGTTTACGACAACATCTTATATGTACGGAAGAACATAGATCTCTTCAAAAAAAAATCCGATAACCATAATTTTAATACAAGAAATAAAAATATACTGGCAATGACAAAAATTAGACTTCATAAAGTTGGTAATTCGTTTGTTGGCAAATGTATAAAAATTTATAATAAAATTCCTCAGGATTTGGTTGACATGCCTCTTAATAAGTTTAAAATAGTAGTTAAAAAATGTTTGATGATGAAAGGCTACTATAATGTAGACGAATATCTTAATGATAAAAATGCATGGTCACCCTAATCTTCTGTTGTTGGCCACTCGTATAATACAATATAAACTAATTGTAACAATGTAAACAAAACAATATTAAAAAAGAAAATGGATAATCTACCTGAGTTTCTTGCTGGTCTCTTCTCAGGAGAACCAACTTACCGAACCAGCGAAAGAATCATTTTCTAATGGTTATTTATGTACGTACTTAATGTAGTATTTTTATTATATTACTTGACAAAATTGTAAAATTTTGACATTTATATGTGCTCTTTATGTGCCTAAACTGAATAAATGAAATTGATTGATTGACTGAAAGAATATTATAGAAAATTGAAAAATAAATTTTCTAAACAAAGCTCCCGAAGTCTACGGTTCACAGAACTACTAGTGTAGTTTCTTATAACTTGTATCCAGAGTAGGTATAATGCTATCTCTGAGATAGCACAGTGGGATTTTGCGCTGAGAGTGAGTGGATGCAGGAGCGTCAGCAAAAACCATTCAAATCTTTAACAATTTAGATTAGGTATCAGACTGCTTCAGTTGGTAGTCGGTTGAACGTATGTTCTGCGTGTGTCATCAACCTGCAAATATTTGTTTCGATGTTCAGGTGTTTGAGTAATACCAGAGACGGTATACCTACCTTTTGTCATCTTTGGTAATACATAACTACCTAATCAAATGGCAAGTATATAATTTTACAATATGAATCACAAAAACTATAGTTTTGGGCTGGACTCGAATCAACGACTGATCCTTTTCCAGGAGGATCAAGACACCACTAGCCCAAGACATCTAATTTTGTGATCACATTGTGCTAATATCGCGACTTACGGCGTCGCCAGAGCGCCATCTACAGTAGTTGAGGAACTAACTACTATGGTAGGCTGTGCGTAATACATATTGTAAAATTATATAAGAAAATGTTAGCATAGGTACTTCACTGCTTATAAAATATATTAAATGCTAATCAGTTACATTAACCTAGTAAGTACTAAACAACACTAATCTAGTGAATGTAATGACTAACATTTAATTAAAAAAATACCTTAAACTACCCTGGCAAAGATTATTAAACTATCTTAAATTACCTACAATATAACATCATTTAAATGTGAAATGATTTGGATATTGACTCTTACTAATACAATTTATTGTCGATTCAATAACGGTGTAGTAAGCTTAATAAAATACCAATGTTAGTTTGACTCTTCATCTAGTCGGTATTAAATAGATTAAATTACCTCATATCATGTATCGCACAAGTATACGATATCTTAATAATACAGTTTATGTTATTAACAATGATCTTGAATGACAAAAATAAAAATCTGTAATGTTTCAATTCATATACTTATAATAACTTATTAGGAGAAGTGAAATTATGTTGATAGTTAGAGATAAAACGGCTGGTTCATTTGCCATATAATCATTAAGAAAATGCCTTTATCCATTCTTCGAATTAAAATATACTCTTGGATCTACCAACAACAAGGCATATCTTGATGAAAAAACTTAATTTAAATATTTATAGCCGGGGCAGTAAGTTTGACATTTTGTAGGTTTACTGCCATTGGAGTGACGTTTTTAGTAAACGTTGGATTTGGTAAATAATATCAAAATAGTATCTAACGACTGAAGCCAACGCCCACTAACTGTTCAAAGTTTAATCGACGGATTAGATTATCCCATGGAGTTACTTGTCATATAACTTTTTAATTTCATCATTGGAGACACGGTATCTGTGTAATACCAGTATAGTAATACTAGTATAGTATTCTTATATCTGTGGTAATACGTATTACCTTTCTTTGGCTAGATTCTTACCTCTCAGTTACTCTTAGTTACAGTTATCTACTCTCTCGTTTACTCTCAGTTCTTTCAGAGAATATTATTAAGTAGATGTGACGGTAATTTAAGTTATCCACAAGTTTTCAGCTTCAAATATTATTATACAAATTGTTGTAGATATGTACTAATATAATTACACGTATTAGTAGATAAAACAATATTTATGTAGTTTGAAACTACATAAACAGATTGTGTAGGTATGTGTTTATCATTCCTACACAATCTGTTTGCTATATTTATGCTTAAGTGTGTTTAGACGATCTAAACACACTTAAGCATATTTTTGTGTATTGTATTAGGTTTGTACTAATTTTGTTATTATGCTGACCATACTTTAAAATTTTGCAGGAAATGCAAGTCGCATCAGGATTACGGACTCAAAACATTTACGCTCATCCAACCAAGATCTCTCTATAATGAATTAAGAGGGTAAAAGCTCGAACGAAACATTGTACATCTTACCCAGAATATATTCAATGAATTATTTAAGAGCCTTGTGTATTAAGATTTTACGTTGTATAGTATCTATAAGGTACCTACCTAACTACCTCGATACGGTTACCCAGACTATATATTGCTTATTTGCCCTTATTTAGGTACCACTAGGTAGGTATGGTCTCAGTATTCGATGCGTTTAGAACAAATCAAGATCCTAGTGACATTTACGTGACACAACTAAATAGTATTCTGATAAAACTGTCTATCTAAAAAGCTTGATGTGTTACAGACCATACCTTTGACCTCACGATAACAAGCCCAACATCTTGGCCATTAAACGTGACTTCAGATAACTTGTAACCGAAACCGGCTTCGAATATTTTAGTCCCGGCATTCTCACGTCCACTCAAAGCATGGCATTTAGGTACAATCTTGATTGAAAAATGACTACATTATAAAACCTTCGTAAGTTGTATGTACTTGAAAACATAATTGTATTGAAACTCCTTTTTAATACAGTACAGTCACACACTGAAATGCTTTTAAAATTTTGTTCTATTTTATCCGTTCATAAATAACGAATTCGACAACATGGTTAACAAGATCTCCTACAGATATCTGAAAGAGGGGCTTGTTAGTTGGAAATGAAAACAAAGGGGCTTTCAGCGAGAAAATGTAGTAATGACGCACCTTGTTAATACAAGTGTTGTTTCTGTATTAAATTTAGAAGATTACGCTCTTGTTGGCTACGAGCCAATTAACTATGGGTTATAGAACTGTACAACAGCCAAGAACTTGAGATAACTTAGGTAGGTACTAAAATAACAATAATTAAATTTATTATATTAATATTGTGTAATTTCTTATGTTTTTAAGGTTGTTATGGTTTATTTTATTTAACGTAACGGTTAATTGCAGTATTAAGGTGTACTTTTAATTATTAAATAGTTGAAATGATTAGACAATCATTTCAAACTATTTAATATTTAAGTAAGACAACAAAGAACAAAAGAAAGATACGGAGAGACCACCGTATATATTTCTTTTGTGTTCTTTCTTGTCTCTGACATTAAAAACTAAAACGTTGGATTTGGTAAATAATATAAAAATAGTATCTAACGACTGAAGCCAACGCCCACTAACTGTTCAAAGTTTAATCGACGGATTAGATTATCCCATGGAGTTACTTGTCATATAACTTTTTAATTTCATCATTGGAGACACGGTATCTGTGTAATACCAGTATAGTAATACTAGTATAGTATTCTTATATCTGTGGTAATACGTATTACCTTTCTTTGGCTAGATTCTTTCCTCTCAGTTACTCTTAGTTACAGTTATCTACTCTCTCGTTTACTCTCAGTTCTTTCAGAGAATCTTATTAAGTAGATGTGACGGTAATTTAAGTTATCCACAAGTTTTCAGCTTCAAATATTATTATACAAATTGTTGTAGATATGTACTAATATAATTACACGTATTAGTAGATAAAACAATATTTATGTAGTTTGAAACTATATAAACAGATTGTGTAGGTATGTGTTTATCATTCCTACACAATCTGTTTGCTATATTTATGCTTAAGTGTGTTTAGACGATCTAAACACACTTAAGCATATTTTTGTGTATTGTTTTAGGTTTGTTGTTATGGTTTATTTTATTTAACGTAACGGTTAATTGCAGTATTAAGGTGTACTTTTAATTATTAAATAGTTGAAATGATTAGACAATCATTTCAAACTATTTAATATTTAAGTAAGACAACAAAGAACAAAAGAAAGATACGGAGATACCACCGTATATATTTCTTTTGTGTTCTTTCTTGTCTCTGACATTAAAAACTAGAATCGAAACTTTAGCTATAAGGACAGTAGGTACTTATAAAAGAATCAGGTTGATATTTGATATACAATATTATTGTAGGTACTGATACGCCCGCCAGGCGCCACTGGAAATACGTTCTGTTTGTAACCAGAGACGCCCGGCAACGGACGTTAGAGCGGCCGCGGCCCAGGGCCGTGAACTAAAAAAAAAAGGTACTGATACGCATAACCTTACTCTAGTCTTGTTGAGTAGGTATCTACATACCTTTCAAAAATCAAAATATCTTTTTTCATGTAGGTCACAAAGTAACACTTATGAACGTCAAAAAAAGAAAATGTTTCTACATTTACATTTACCGCCAGATTCGCAAGGCAATACGTAGAGCCTGTGAGGAAAGAACCTGGCAAGAAAAACTCACGGCCACTCTTTTTATTCGCCAGTAAATACAATGATTAAGTTACAACAATTAAAAGAGGGCAAGGGCAGTACGTGACCATATGTGGACCAAGTAAACTTACAAATTGCAGATCTCTGTTATTCACAATAAAGTCAAATATTAGTTATATGTGCCACATAATCTCAAAGTACCCATACCTAACAATATCATAATAATAATAATTTAACAATAATAAGTGAGTTTTAGTATATCTAAATTAATATTTACTTCAAACCTATCAAAAGTGGATTTTTAAATTTGATCTTGGCCTTGGCCTCAAGTAGAGTATTAAATTATTAAAACATACGTTTTCTAATATTTTTATTAGTTTTGATTTCACATAATCTTTGACAGCATGAGGTCGTATCCAAATTTTTAGTGATCGTATAGACTTGTTAGCATGAAGAAGCAACTGAATATTGTACATATAATCGATACTCGATGTTACCACAATAACGTGATACTAAATAGTCGATAAATTATCTGTTTTATAAAGTCAACTATATTATATAATTATAAAAGCAAACAATGATGATTTGTAACAATGTTGTGTCTATTAGTGTTTACGACGGCATGTTTCACTACTTCATTGGAATAGGTCATCATAAATAATGAGGTACCTATATCTAATGAATTGACACAATGACTACGTAGGACTGTTCATATCTGATCTTCAAGTTGTTAATCGTTGTGGGTAGGTAGATAAAGAGGTTTATGTGATTACCCCAGGTGGTGTCTACATAGCAACAAAGTTACTTATTAGGTTTCGGTACCCAAAAGGTAAAAAGGGAACCATCTTATTGAGACTTAGCTGTCCGTCCATCCGTCCATCCGTCTGTCTTGGTCTGTATCTCATGAACTGTGATGTTAGAAAGGTCACAGAAAATTTTCACAGATGATGCATTTCTGTTGTCTCTATAACATCAAATACTAAAAAATATATTTATATACAATAAACGTGATTTTTTTAGTTCGAAAACCTTAGTGCGCGAGTCCGACTCTTGCCCGTTTTTTCTGTTTTGTAACATGCCAGTACAAGTAATTATCGAAGCACAGTCTATTATTTACCTAAAATGTTGTGGGATTACAAAAATTTAATGCATGTTTTCACTTAAGTAAAAAAAAGAAAAAAATTACCAAATTGCAATTTTTTTAGTCTACATAGGCATAAGCACTTATATACCTCTACGCAATAAGGAAACTAATTTATTACACTGAACCATAAATAAGTAGTAAAGTAGGCTAAAAGAAAATTAAATATTTACAAAAGTGTAGCTAATAAGCATCGTGGAATTTCTCTGCATCCCGCTTTGATGCTACACAGAAGGTTGATATTGATAGTGTTGCCACACACGATGAAGGAGCTTATTTAATTTCCATATGATTTTCGAAACATACAATATTGAAAATAGCATAGTAAAAGAACTTTGGAATACGATGACAGACGACTTGGTTCTAGGTCTAGTTATTCCTACCTACCTAGAACCTATACTTAGTCCGTAAAATATTTGTTGATCGATGAAGTCCGCATTTTTTGGTTAATAAAATAGATATTCTCTATTATTTTAAATAGGTAGTGTTTTAATTAGGTCGGCATGCCCATAAAGTATGACAATACTATCTATTATAAAAATTTCTAGTGTCGCGGTGTTTGTGGTCATCGGAATCGGACAACATCTATTTTTCATCCCCCTAAATGTTAAGGGTAGTCCACCCATAAAGCAAAACAACGTTTGCCGGGTCAGATAGTATAATATAATAATCAACAAAAAATGCGGACTTAATCGGTCAACAAATAATAAACGGATAATTTTTTTTTATTTATAGGAAATCATACAGTTTCTTAATATCTTAGTAACTGACATAGGTAAGTTATATACAGTAGTATCTAGGAAATGAAATTCATAAGTTTACGCATTTAGAAGCAATTAGAACTAGGTACTTAATGTTGCCATAGGTATCTACAGATGTCAAATCTACCGTCCATTTCGCATCAAATCAAATCTACCGTCCAAATAGGCGTCTTGCTCGCCTACTACATTAATATCAATAACATTTTGTAAGAAGTTATACTAAAAAATATGGATGTCGGTTACAACTAGTATATATTTAGGTACCTATATCAAATGAAAAGATGGCACTCTATTTAATTTGTCGGTAAGTAAGGTAAGTATCAGTAAAACTTGTGTAAGAGCGCTTTTCCTATCAAGCGTTTTTCCACCAGCAATGCGGGTCGATGTCAATGTCGAATTACATATAATAAAGAAATGCGTTTAATGTCGCGCGGACCGCCCGCAGCCTGTTGCCATGGCAACGGGGCTAGTCGCGAACTGATTTGACGTTGACATCGCACGCACTGCGGGCGAAATCCGCTGGTGGATAAACGCATTACAGGAAAAGTGCCCTTAGGTCCCATAAACTACTGAGCGAGTTGTACCTATACGAAAACATTACATCAGTTCAAATTATAACTACGATAGGACCGTTTTATAGTACTTATTTAAATCTAATATTAACATATAAATATCACCTGTTCGACCTATTAATGAAATCTCTCGATGACTACGAAAATACTATCATTTTATATGACGCACGTAATATAGAAGCGGAAGTGTGCACGGAATAGTCTTTCGCCCTTTCCATTCTGATGTGTATTGGCAGTTATCCAATTTGGCACGGGCCTTCGACCGGAGGCACTGGATTTGTATTCCGGTGATCCATTGCTTACATTCGTATGAGAGGATCTTCTCGGTGAAAATATTTGTCGTAGACGTGTTTATATCTTGTTTTTTGAGGTTATTATAATATGTGTATTTTGTATGGCAAGTTTTTATGTCTACATAGTAAGGTTTTGTGGTAGTTTTTCTATTACTATTATAGGTACTTCTCTAACCAAAACAAATAGTGTTGACGTTGTACGCAAAATTTAGGTCACATTATTTTGTAACTGAAACATAATGTTAGATGATACCACAAGTGGACTGTCAAGTTTAAGTCTCAAAAAACCGGGAGAAAAATCAGCTTATTTACACAAGTAACAACACAACACTTCTGGAACACACTTTTTATGCTTCAACGATGTTTGATATTCTATGTAAGAGCACGAAGTCCCTATCTATTTTGCCTTGCGCGGCGTGAATTTTAATTACTTCATTTTGCATATCCTGCAAGCAAGTGACGTGATTAGGATGGTTAGGTGACTTTTTATCAGATTTCTTCATTTAAAATCACACATGTCATGCAGATTTAGTGTGACCTAATACTGTAGAACGGGTGTTCTACAGTATTAGGTCATTGTGCTTCACGGGTGTGAAGCACAATGACGCATGACGTTTAAAATGCAACCGTTCGGTCACCCTAGAACTTATTCATCACTTATACACTTTAGGTACACCTACGACCCAATAACATGAACTTGATCCTAAATCTAACCTTTGTGGCATTTTTGTTAATTGACAAATTAGACGAGGACCTACCATTCAGAGTTTGAATAATTATTTTTACGAATAAATATCTACGAGTAAGTAGTCTAGGAATCTAATATTTTTATAAAAATGTAGGTACTTGAATTTATTTGAATACTTACCTAGTTACTTTACCGTTAAAATTCTTTAAACGTAGCTATCTACCGCTTATTTAAATAGATTCGAAATTGTGATTTGAGTACGAATAAAAAATGTAAAAATATCGTAGTTTTAGTTCAAAGGGAAATCCGACTAATTGACGTCTGTAAGTTTCAAAGTTTAACTCTCTGCATCATTTCTTTTTAACCTGATTATAATGTAGGTTGAAAAATATTACGAGCATTTAGTACGATTTTATTTATTCCCTTTAGTGTTTACTAAATGTAACATAGGTAAAAAGAGTACTCTGAACTTATTGTACCTACCTACTTACTAAGAAATATAGCAGACAGTATTGTGTGCTCAATCGTTTACGATATGTAAGTGTACCAACCTACATATCGTAAACACCTACATGATTACAGTGAATCATACAACTTTAAATGTATGTAAGTAATATTCAATGTTTTAGAATACTGTCGGATGAAGAATCAATTACTGTACTTGTCATCGTCATACCTACCCTAATTTTCCAAATATGAATCGTCATAATAATTATGTCACGTAATACGCTGTGCAAATTTACAAATTAGTTAAAAAGGTGCAGTTTTTTTAAACATTTTAACAAATTCACAATAAGGCAAATCCGAATTAGAACTGCAACACTAAAACGTAATTTTATATCAAAGATTTAAAAAAAATGAGGTAAATTATTATTTTCTTTTTTTTCAAGCACCTACAAAAGCCCAATCACGAAGTCAATAAATGACAAATGAAACCCCACACCGTTCTCATCGAAATAAGGAAAATGTTGCGTTCTCATGGACATGAGGGCAATCTTAATTTGTTCGGGGGCGATCAATACAAATTAGGGCTTGAACACATTGGTCGGACCGAAGGTTTGGTGTTGTATATTATACCTATTGTTACTTGTTGGGACTCAACATGTAATTTTGAATTTAAATAGTGTCCTTAATACAACGTACCTACCTATAAATGAATTGTATTGGTGATGGTTTAAGATATATGTTACTGTATGTGTAGGTATGTAGCCTACTTACTCACAGCTCACAACAACAAATTAAGTTGAATGTTAGCTTCTTACTTAATATTTTAGAGTGCAGTTGCATTTTCTACTGCATGACATAAGACGAATAAATTGCAACTAACCACATGGAATAAATAGGACCTATATTTTTTTCTTTATACGAAAGCAACTTTTTTTTCACGATATATCGACCTATCAAATATCATAGAGACACATAATATTCATTCGTCAACATAATTTTCGCCTTAGAATTCCGTAAATCCTTGTTTATTCGACTTGTCCGTTTTAGCAATAGAATATCCGGAATATATGTTTAATAAATTATCGGATAAATAATACTTTTTTTGGTTTTATTTATGTAAAAGATCTTACTTATTGTGTTTACTAAATTGGATCCATCGAGTCCTGTTAACTTACTGTATTGTCCCGTAATAATTTGTTTCAAAAATTTAAGAGGTACAGGTACCTCCTTACAGTGTTATAAATCATAAGTTAGATGAAACAAATATTTAAAAATACTCACAGACAAAACTAGGAATTAAAACCTTTTGGAACATTTTTCTGCCAACAGAATTATTGTTACTAAAAAATTTGTTTGTTTCAAAACTTTTTTGACTATCAAACACTTTATACTGTGCAATGCTCAACCGATCTTCTAAGAATAACTGACGAATTGTATCACGTGCGTAATCCTAAAAACTTGTAACAAAAGTTGCATAACAGACCAATTGTTTTTACAATCAAAAAACACCTTACCTCTTCCTTTAGTTACGTATTGTTATATTTTTATAAAGAAACTGAAAGTGTATTGTCTTTTTTTATTGATGTTTTAGTGGGTTCCATAAAAATTTGGAGCATAAACAAAAAAATGCAAACCCTTCCGCGTTGCGACAAAAGAGTATGCAAGGTGAAGATCAGTTTGAAATTACAGGTGACATAGTGTAGATGGTCAGTGTTATTGAGATAATATGAATTCTTTGTCTACAAAAATAGTTTTAATTGCTTTCTATTATACTATTATTGATTTACAGCTGCGGTCAGTGAGAGTGCAACAAAACGAGGTGAGGTGTGTAACCATCAAGTCTTATATTTTTTTCTTACTTTCTTTTGCGTTATTTAAACATCGAAAATCGAAATTTGTGGGCACCTTATATATAATTTAAAATGTTTATTTATATTGTAACACCAAAATATACTATCTAATATAACACCAAAACGGCAGTAGGAGCTTTGATTTATTTGTGTCTTAACAGTATCAATTGTTTACTTACAAAGAAACAATTGGCATGCAGATGTGATCTAGTTAACTCTACCTAATTGTCTCCGAAAACTAAGGAATTGTTCTCAATGTTTGTTAAAACAGGATGTTAGTTCAATACAATAAAAACAAAATATCACATTATTTGCCACTGGAAACTTCTTAAATCGAAAGAGCAAAACATCGAAGCTTGATTTTCGTATTTGAACCGAGAATATGTTTCCGATATGATATTGCTGAATAAACTTTGAAATAGAAGCCAAGTATTGCCCAAAAGCTTGCTAAAATACATACCAATAAGAGAAAATGGTGTGATTGTGCGAAAAACTGAACAAGCGATAAGTTTTGTACGTGCCACGTTCGCGTCGACGGAGACAATCGCTGTAACGACCTCTAATTTTATATAGACGTGCACAATTTACTAGTATTATGCCCCAATGTTTGTGCCATACTAAGGCATACACATTTCCCTCGTATTTGCCGTGTCTGTATCACAATATTTGCTGAACGTGCTGAATGTCGTGTCAAACATAACATATCTAGGCGGGACACGGACCGACAAACGTTTTCAGCTATTACACATGTTCTACTGTTATTATCACACTGGGCTTTTCGTTTCGGTGTAATAAAGTGTTGATTACACTAAGACAGAGGCAATTGGCAACTAAATAGGACTGTGGGGGGTGTTGATAAGACCATTGAGGGGAAGAACTAATGGTTCATGGTAAGCCGCCTTCTGTTAAGCGTAGAGTAACAAATATCACATTGCTATAAACTCAGTTATACCTTACCGTTATCGCTTTCAAAATTCCACAAAGTAGATTAAAGTTGATATTATTTTATGGTTAAATAATGAGGAGTCATAAAGAGGAGACGATGGGCATGTAGGTAGCATAACTCACACACATACAAGAGTGTTTCAGTTTTCCTGTATTAAAATATTACTTTCTCAATTCTATAAAATCATTGTACACGTCATTGTTTCTAAGAAATATAAAGATATCTTTTTAAATTCTTAAAACTTTGCTAAGGTATGAAAATTCAGGTTCAGTGGGGAGATCTTTATTACTGTAGAACTTTGTATTATTAAATTTGTTTAATGCCCGTTCCGTGGAACGGTGCTATCACCGAAACAGGCCAAGTAGAAAAGAACTTTCACGAAAGGCGGAACTCGCGTCCGTTAGATAGATAATGTAAAGAAAGATGCAAATGGACTCACTGAAAATTGCAGATCAAAAGTTTAACCTACAAATATTCTACAAGTTATGACATGGCTAAAACTAAAATTGACTGTGAATCATATTACATCTGCATTCAGTTGAATTTGCAACATCTATTTCCACATCTTACGACACTTCTTAGTCAATAATTTCCTGTAAAATATGACAGTATTGGTGGCTTTGACGTACACGCTACCATTGGAATATACTTGATACCTGCTTCAATATAATCTAGAATTTGTGATAATATGCGAATTGGAAATGAAGCCGAGATTATTTATTCCAATTTTCCGGCAACTGATCCGTCCCTAAGTATAGAAGTTTTGATAACGTAGTTAAACCACTGAACGTGACTAATCCAGTTTGCCGATGAACTGTATAAAGAATCAAGTTAGGCAGGCAGCTTTCTTCTGAAGTAGAAAATAGGCTGGTCAAAATAAGATCATTAAAATTGTAATCAGAAAACCGGCTGATCGTAAGTAGCCGGTATTCTAACACGACTACTGAATTCTAAATTTAAAATTCTAGAAACTAACAACCTGACGTTTAAAGTACATTACTTTTGTTACGATTTTACTGATAAGGAACCTCAAACGACCGTAATGAAACTTCTAGAAGAAATAGTTTAAATGTAATTAAATTTCTTTGAGTAGCTTAGAAAGTATTAAATGACAAACTGAATTTTATTGGGTTCACACTTTTTAGAGATGACTCAAACCTTTTTACGGATTTCTTATCTACAATAGGTACCAATTTCATGTCAACAGAAAATCTGTGGCAAATAATTACATGACATAATAGGCTCATAGCTCAAAAATTACCATACCAAAACATGACAGTATTGGATAAGAGTTGCATGTAAGTGATCCGCCTTGAGCCTCTCGCTTGCTCATAAAATGTATGATAGATTTGACATCGAAAAGCCCTCTCGTGTTCCCGGTACCGTTCCGTCCCCACTCCCAAGGGCTGTGTAGAGGCGACCGACAGCCAGATTATTATGATCTTCCACGCCTCGCATCATCCTTTGAACTACAGATCAAATATGGTTAAAAAGGGCAGCATTGACGTTCTGTTTAAATTGGACGATTGTATCAAAGACTATCGGGGTTCGGTGCACTCGTCACCATATTTTCAAATCGAATACTGATAGAATATGATTTGAAAATGGCCGTCATTTTGTACTTCTTTTTAAAATTTTGAATTAAGGACACGATTACGCGGCGTACATGCTATCATGTTTCAATTAAGTTTTAATTCCTTTGAATAGAGGATCGGTAATGAAGGTACCTACATAATTTGAGTTTCATTACCGTTCATACTTATTAAACTTAGTCCTCCAAATTCTGATTACTTTGTATAATTTGTAAACAAAAAGGACTGATTACGTAAGAGAACACAATATTTGAGATTATATTGCATTTAAAATTTTAATGTAGGTTTTACATAAATCGGGTTTTCACTTTACGATTAAAAAACTCAGCATGAAACGAAATGGTTCGATACGCATCAAAGAGGGTTTCAGAGTCACCAAGCTTAACATACAGATATACAATCCCTATACTTTATGTAAGGTTTAGCCTCGACATCGATAATAAATATACGTTTTTTATATTACGTATCGTATTAACTTATTGAAAATATATAAAAGGCGCGAATGCAACGACCTCATGTTTATTCTCTTGGATACATTAATGCAGGTATTTAAGATCAACATCTTGTATTCTTAATTGTAGTTAATTAAAGAAAAATATGTGGACATGCCTTATTATAACATACCTACATAGGTACATAGAATCACATCTTTATCTCCGGATAAAATGCCAATTTTGCCAGTTAATTATGACAACTGAGATAAATAATATCATCGTCGATCGAGGTACATAAAGAATGTTGATGCCAGGACGCCTACTTGCGTTTACGAACGAAACTTTTAATAACGAAATTAGAACGTGAAACAAATGACAAATTCATACGAACTTCCGCCGAATTCGAAGTTTCGTTAGAACCGGGATAGGCCTTCAGATGTCAACAATTTAATCGTATTTTTTTAAGAAATCAATTGAAATTCTAAGGATACGCCAGTTGGGAATACTTTTACCTGTTTATTCCTTCTTTATATTCAAACAAGTTTATATTATCTAGGTACTTCCCATAAAAACTTGCTAGGGTGTAAAAAAGTTGGTGGGTATGGAGAATCCCTAATAAAACCTACGCAAACAACACAATCATCAACATTGTAACGACAGCTATTCCGAGGTTGCAAAAAGGATGACGCGAAATGATTCAGCTAAAATATGTAAGTGGGATGTGGGATGACGTTTGGTATTTCTCCCTTCGGATCGGGTGAATGGGTCGCAGACCCGATTTCATTATAAGCCGGGCAGGAATGACACAGAAAAATATGTGAATCGATTTCGCACGTAGCTGCACACATTTCGAAGGCGAGTAAAGTCGTAATCGAACTTCTTTACTCATACCAACTTATTTATTAGGTATTATTGCAAGAATTTATATTTAAAGACATTTGCTAGGTACCAAGACAACAATAAGGAACCATTTGTTTATCAAATATGCATCGCCCTTTATAACTAAACAAATTAATGAAGCCTCGATATTTCAACCTAATTGGTAACTTCAATTTGTAAGTAACCAACAACACGGATTGAGATTTTAGATTAATGTTAATCTGTACAGACTGAACCAAATTTAATCTTAAGGAACAATATACTACAGTGTGTATACGAATATTTCATTTGAGTCCTGAAATTTCAAGGAATAATGCAATTTAGCCTACGGCAATAAAGGTCATCATGCCTTATTTCAGAGGCGGATATTTGTATAACCACTTGGTGCACTTCAAGTACTTAACTATGGGCAAGCAAGGCAACAGATGCCTCGAATAAGTCTGCAGGGGTTATTAAGGCGACTGGCTGAAATAATTAATGAATAATTTTGTTATTTTATCCCGTAACTGAGTGGTAAATCATTTACCAACGTTGCAGCGCGGTCCAATTTAATGCTTTTCAGTGCTATCTGCGAAGTTACCACTCTCTGTCTGTGGTGCTATTAAACACAATTCAATTACTAAGTGGTAGATACAATAGAATAATTTGATTTGAATCTTGTTTTGTTTACTACAGAATATACTTATAGATACTATAATATGATAATCAAGAACATTCCTTCACATTTTCGAGAGCTGTCAAGATGAAGCTTTAGTAGTTGCCTTCTGAAGTGCAAAATAACTGAATATTAATAAAAAGAACTCTCTCGTTTTACAACTAGAAGTTAACTATGCAAATATTTTCAGATTTGGAGTACGGTAGGTACTGTTACAGTAGAAACGAGTAGCAGACATTTCTGCACAAAGATTATGTCTCTATAATACCGGTCTAATGTTCCTCAAATGCTAAGCATGCAGTTTGAAGAACATTTCTTCTAAACTTGAGCGTTTGACTGACGTACCTATACATACCTATCCATGTTATGTTCGTAACAAGACAGGCACCCCATTCCCAGAAGAAAAATAAAGACAAAACAGAATAGTGGACGATGCAACTACGGGTTTTTAAGTATTAAGCGCCAGCGTCTGTTTTCAAAATATAATATCTAGGTAGTCTTTCAAAACACCTATTTATTCCCTTTCTTATGTGGATGAAAAAAAATCTCATCATAATTCAGTCAGATGAAGAAAATAGGTCTTGCAATCTGGGATATCTATATTATGACATACAAAAACATAATAGGTAAAAACCAATAACTACCTAGATAATTATGCATGTTACATTGCCTCATTCAAAATCCTTTTAAGATTACCATCGAAGCTCTTATGCCTTGTACCTTACAAAATTCACAAGAGCCACTCAGACTTGTTTAGCAGTTCCGTTGTCAGGGTTGGTTTTTAAGGGTGCCGGATGCTGACGCAACTAACTGTACTGTCTGGACGTATTTAATCCTTTCTACACAAAATTGTACCTAACGAATGCAGAAGTATTTTTTACACTAAAGACTGACGCAATTTAATTATGTTTTTAATTAATTATTTTCTATAGTGTCTAACTAAGTTAAGTATAGGTAAAAAGGTGTAAGCGGAGCTTTGTATTTGTGTGAGTGCAGTGTACGTGAACGTATATGTGACCTCTTTTACACACACATGTGTTGTAGACACCGCTACATAAACAGTTGTTACTCTACTTTTCGTGGTCACTCACACAAATGCACTTTCAATAAAACAGATTAAAAAAATCTTCTTTTATTTTACCATCATATTTTATCAAAGAGTTCAAACCTCTGAATTCGATCTATTCGATTCTATTTATCAATCCAATTACTTTTATATTTGTCCATTCATGAGTTACCTATACAGTCCTTTTTTATTTATTAGTTTAGAATATTACTACTTATTTATCTCTATATTCTTAAAGAGTTTACTATCAAACCAATGCTTGCTATTTATTTAGTTCAAGCTATTATTTTTATATTAGCAGGTATAATGTTAACTTAAGTAGGATGTTTAGTTGTTACCTGTAAGTAATAAGTACACCAGAGTCTTTTGTTTGTATAATTAAATATATACATAATAATATATGGTGGTAATATTAAACAATATTACCACCTTCTTACCGTGACCAGGTTATTTGCCAACACATATACATGGGGCACACCAAAAGTTTTGCACTTCTAGCTAATCGGAACTATTTGAATTTCGAATGTTATATTTTTTTAAACGTTGCAAACTTCTTAGTAATAAAAAAAAACAATTGGCGGGAAATCATTTGTCAGTTGTTTTTTATCACACATCAAAGTTCTACGTATGCAACGAAAATGGAATTAAGTCGAAAAGATTTTAGAGCGATGATTTTTTATGATTTTAAAAGTTCTCTCTCTCCGCAAGACTGTGCCGCTCGTCTTCAAAATGCTTTTGGTAGAGAAGCACCTTGTTTGAGCACCGTGAGGCGATGGTTTGCTGAATTTGAGAGAGGTCGAGTTTCTTTACATGACGAATTTCGTGAAGGGCGGCCTTCAACTGCCGTCAACGAAAATAATGTGGCTACTGCTAAGCGGTTAATTGAAGAAAACCCGCGGATTACCTATGAGACAATTCGAGGACTATTGGGGATTAGTATGAGTGAAATCCAGAAAATTTTACACGAAGAATTGAAAGTTAGGAAACCTTGTTGTCGTTGGATCCCTCATGAACTGACAGCGGAGCAGAAGCGGGCTCACGTGGAGTGGTGCTCACAGATGCTACTGAAGTACGACCACGGACATTCTAATGCTGTTTATGACATTGTCACAGGAGACGATACGTGGATTTATTGTTTTGAACGCGAAAAAAACAGCAATCTTGTGAATGGGTGTTTGAAAATGAGAACAAGCCAACAAAAGTGAGGCAGGCGAGAAACGTAGGTAAAAAAATTATCGCGTTTTTTTTCTCAGCTACGTGTCCCATCTGTACAATTCCACTTGAAGATCAAAAGAGTGTTAATGCCGAGTGGAGTGAAAGTACAACTCGTCACCCATCCTGCGCATAGCCCCGACCTAGCACCCTGTGATTTTTGTATTATCCCCAAAATCAAAGATTTGATGACAGGTTTCACTTCTACCAACTCCGAAGAGGCAGTGATAGCGTTCAATCAGCACGTAGAAAACATGCCTGCAGATCTGTGGTCCTCCTGTTTTAAAAGATGGTTCGATCGCATGAAAAAATGTGTAAAATGTAATGGAGAGTATTTTGAAAAGCAATAAACATATTATTTTGGTTTTAACATGTTGTTTTTTTAAGTTACGCAAAACTTATAGTGTGACTTACGTATAACACACACATATAAAACAATAATAAAAAATAACGAGTACAAAAATATCCAACCGCCTAAAAATTTATAAAAATTATGTAGGTAATAATATATCAAAATGTTAATCTGCCTTATACAAATTATGTACCTATATTTAATATTAAAATACAAAAATATTTTTTAACATGGGCACCTATAGCTGAAAATTTACGATCGTTTATCCGTACACTCCGCGGGTGTCAGATAGCCGGAATTCATGCAAAAATACTGTTTTTTTTTATTGGACGCTTACGTTCATAAAATAAAGGTTTGATGACTATCGCGTAATTTACAACTAATACTTGGACAAAGGGTGTGTAACTTTATGCAAATGTTAAGAGTAACATAACATATAAGAATGTCCAAAAAAAAATTGGTACCTACCTAAATGTGCATTACATCCTCCTTAAATTATCATTACAACTTAAATTATTATAAAATTAAACTAAACCTTTTTAAATAATAATTCATAAATTAAACTATTAGGTATTTAAATAATAATTCATAATCAAAACACAGTTGATTTGGTTAAAAGATTAATGGCTCGAGAACAGCTGGACCGATTTCGCAAATCTTTTTGTTGTGTTCGTGAAAGAGACGGATCTTTTGGAAGAAAAAAAAAAGTTGTGCGAAATATTAGGTAGATAAATTAATGCACTAAGAAGTTCGCCGGGACAGCTGGTTATAATTATATTAAGCTTTTACAGAATTTAATGATGTATTTACTATACACTTACCTATTTTCTTTCATAAGCCCCATGGGGTTAACTCGAAGGGTAAATGGGATTGCGGTTTCGCTCCAAGCGGTAAAAGGGGAGGTGATTGTATCGCACCGTATCAAGCTTGATTTCAATCTCTTAAGATTGTTATAAATACATCCAACATATAGATATTGTTTGTTTACAACGGCCGCAGACCTATTTCATAGAATTCTCGTATCAATTTCGTAACGATATTGTTTTCAACTTAAGGGCTCTACATCATGTCATTCCATGTATACCTAAATAATAAGGTTTGTGAATAGAAATCTTTTTTGTACTAATAAACTATTCCAAAACATATCCAGCATTTACCAAAATGTCATCTGTATGACATTTACATTAAAAGCAAATAATAAAAAATAATTATTATAAAATTTCCCACTATCGTCTATACACTCGTATCCTGAATGCTGAATAATCGAAATTGCGGTTTCATATAATCTACGCTACATGGTCCCCAACCTCATTTCTGTTTTAAACATAGAAAGTTTATAAAATGGTTTCACCTTATTATAAATTCCTCCAATCATTTTTTTAATCGCTAGGCCGGTATTTTGTTCATTTCGGGGCGGTGAGGTCCCTCAATGTTGTGTTTTGAATGTACAATGCGGAGCGGCGAAGTCTCGTGTTTCCAGTTCTAACATTTACATAATATTATTTAGCTCACCAATGTAATACCGATAAAATTTACTTAATTCCCACAACACAACCAGCTAAAACAAGAGAATAAATTAAACAAACTCAATACAAAACAGATCACGTCCCTTACTAAGTGCATTTCGAAATACGATAACGTAAATAAAATATCGAACCCGTCGGGGCCGTGGAAATGTCATCTCGTTTAGATCCTCTTGTCGCTTAGAATCGATAACATTTTCAAATATCGAATTGTGATTTAGTAAATTTGGAAATTCGCATGCAGATCCCACCAAGTTCGTTGCAGCAAAAGACCTTACTAATCAAGAGTCCCTGGATAAGGGTGGGGTTCTAACCCCACAATAACCCTCTGAGGGGGACGAAGAGGTAGACGTCGCAATGTTTGTTTGTTTCGGAATTACTCGGGAAACGAAACTTGTGTGAGAAGGTTAATTTGTTTGGTAGATAAGTTGGTATTGTTTTTATGTAGTTTAGTTATAAGAACTTTGTCCATTTTGTCGTTATATTTCCGTTCATTTTTGCACTACGTCTGCAAAAAAAAACGCTACCTTACCGGTTTATTTGGCTTAGGTTCAAATTTCGTATTTATTTAGTAGTTTTTTATAGAAACAGTATTGTCTTTGTGTGCTACAGATACTTACTCATAGACTTATAGTCAAAAACATATTTCAGCTGGCTAATGGCTCTTGGTGTCTTTTTTCCTTTAACATTATTTTGATTCTGGTTAATTAATCTTACTTTCTATATGTAACTATTTAATTACAACACCTACATTTTACAAATAATGTAAAAACAAAAGCTTTACAATTTGGATATAATACGAATTAAGTAAAATAAAGTAAATTGTGTATTTACTAGATATAACGTTAGCAGGATATACCTAGTTGGTATATATATGTTTTAGAAGTTTCTACAACGAGTTTTCTACACTAACAAGTTCTAAGGAAAGATAAGCTTTATAGGTACTTTGACACGTCAAAATTGCTTCCAAACATAAAAGTAAGTAGGTATACCTACCTATCTCGGACCTCTTGTGTCTTTTAGTTTTTCTTGTAGATAATTTTGAAGTAGTAGGCTTTTTAGCTTTTAGTTGGAGCAATATTTTACTCAGAAAAATGTTACTCAAAATTGTAAGTCCATTGAACTTTGGATTTTAAAATAGTTTATACTTTTCGCCAAAAAGTAAAATATACACTGTCGCCTAGTTTCTTAGAATTTTATGATAAAGAGGATATTAGCATCAAATATTATCCGCATAATATCTCAATTTCTGATCTCGATATTATACTCGTAACATATTTATATCAGCTAATAAATATGTAATTTATTTTTATTAATATTGTTATTCGCACTTTTGGGTAGATATTTATAATTCAGATAAAGTTTATGGTTATTTTAGTTAAATATTATTAGTATGAAGAAATAAAGATGCTAAGTTATTTTACAATCATCAGCCCTACACTTACTCCATTAGAAGGGTAAGCAGAAATGTGGTAAACGACAGCTTATTTTATTATAACCTTCCTATTCTAGTAAAAGCTTAAACTGGCTTAAGCTCAGAATATAGTACTTTGAGCTAGAAAGTTGCGAATACAGAAAGTTATCATTGCTTTCCGTTTTAGCGTTTTTGTACAAACCGTATTTAAATAGGGAGAGTAAACAAAACAAAAAGGAAGTTATAAAATTCAGTTCATACTTTTTCAAGATTTTGCAAATTAGATTAAGCAAATATTTGGATCACCTAAGATTGCTCTTAGTATAGTACTTGTACCACTATAATCTATGGTATAGATAGTTAAGTAAAAGTAGTGGGATTTGTAGGTACTCGGTAGACACCTACTGGGAAAAGGAACGTTAAGTTTTTTCTAACTCCGGCGTTGGGCGTTTCCACATTCCAAGATATCGTGACGATATCGTCACGATATTATGGACGATATCGTGTGTCGTTATCGTGCAATGTAAAAACGCCCATTTACTTTATCTATAATTGAATAAATATTCCAATATAAATTTTAAGCTTTGTATGACTATCATAATGAGAAAACAGAGGTAATTGTGTTCCTACGTTTACTCTTAAACTATTTAAATATTTAAAGTTACAAACAACATTAATAAACTTCACACAAGTTTATTTACTAATTATACGAAAGTACATCAAATTCCTTTTAAGTTACATATAACCTACTCGGGTTACTGTAAATAAGTAGGTACCTACTTAGCATAAAGTTAAGCGGCTGTTGATACCGACTGTACATTCTTTGTTCGCCAAAGTGTGATAGTCAATGATAGGTAAAAACTTTACTAACTAACTTTAATATAATATTACTGATAACTAAGCGAAGATGTAAATTAAACACCGTTTTATATAAAATTTGTTCATTAAGTATGTGCTTAACTAGGCTTTTACTTGGAGATTTTCATCGTTATGAGTAGATAAGTTAATAGAATTTATATGCTTTTATATTATAAGGTATTTACTTAAATATAGGTACTTACCTACATATAAATATGCGTAGGGATCCAAAAATTTTAATTAATATGCCACGGAAACATTAAACAGGTTTTTCCTATCTATGAGTAGGTACCTACCTATGTTATGTAGGTATATTTATCTTAGGTAAAGAGGTAGGTATATAAACATTAAAGAAAAGTAACTAATCAATATTTGGACACACTTCTAGTGAAAATAGGTTGGGTGGTTTACTTCCAGACGCCTAAAAAAGCTGTGTTTATCTTAAATTCACAACCATTTTAATGGGTTGTTTATCTTTGGAACATTATTTATCTAATTAGAATGATATCGAGGTTGACTAATTGTTTTATACTCCTCCGAAACTAAACAGTGAAGGTTATAATTGTCCTGTTAGGTTTTAGGGGTGGCATTTTTGTGGTCGATATTTTACAATTTACGAGTATATAGGGTTGTAAGTAGAAGAACATTTGAACAACTTTTTTACAAAAACAGCTTGATATATGCCCGTTTATTTTGTACCATTTTATAGTTTGTATAACTAAGGCACAGAGGATTGTAAACGGAACCTCTCTGTGATTTTTTTTAGTCCTACGTCCATAGCTGGGCGCCTCAGGTGAGCACACGGAAATATTTATAGTGGCACCCGGCAGACTTTGGTCACATATGTGGCCTCTGTCTAGGGTTGAGTCGGGTTTTATGCCGCGTCGGTGAGTGAATTCTAGAAGGATTCCTGCCTGCTTCGGCTAGGACGGCGGGTTACTCTGTGGTGGGAAAACTTCGATACTTAAGTAGGTACCTACTTGTCTACGTATTATATTCAAATCTTCTAAAAAGGAGGGTAGACTTCTTTCTAATCGTGTATGATTGTAAATAAATAGGATTTACCTTACGTAACGGAGGCATTAATGTTTCTTATATTGAAAGAAATACTATAGGTATAGGGGTTTTTTAAATTTAAAACGTAGGTATCATACAATATCACCCAACAATGTGTGAATAAACGACCTATATTTTTTTAATCACACAACTGAGTGGCGTGCTATATCTAAGTGATTTAACGATATTTACACTAAACACGAGCCACGAACAGCTGTAAATTCACAAGTGGTGGAAGACAAACTATGTTAGTGTGCTAACAAATTTACATTTACCATTAAACTCCTGAACTTTCTATTAGTTTTTCATGTTGTGTTTTAGTAGCTGTATAAATAACGCGGTTATAATGTATGGGCTATTGACAGCCTCAATCAGTAGCCCGTCGGGTACGAGCGAAGTGGTTAGTTTCATTTTATAGATTATGTATGTATATGTTGCACATGGATTTAATGGATGCTTTTGGCTCATAGCTGTTTTGTAATAGTTGTTATAAAGGAAAGTTCTTATTCTACATCTATCAATAGGTATGTTAAACGATTTAGCCACCATAATAATGTGGGGACAGTTTATGACTAAATCACAAACTGCCTATATAATTTATGCTTACACCAGCCCACAAATATTTTTATTTTCAGTAAACCCTGACCGGTTTCGCCTTATGGCATCATCAGAGGTGTTTACTCATACTCAATCACTCACACAATTCACTTCATTCATTATTGTAACACACTTTCTACTAATATTATTTACTTTTCGAACACATTTCGCTAATATTTGTGGTTTACCGAAACTAAAAATATTTGTGGAATGGTGTATACAAGTGAGATTTTTTTCAAAAATGTGTTACAAACTGCCAAGATTTAAAGGTATGAAAGTGATTCCACTATGGCAACTAGTACCTACAACTAGATTAATTATTTTAAAGGACTGGTAGGTATAGCTATTAATGACAGAGAATCCAACCTCTCTCAGGACATACCTAGGTGGTAGGATGTTAGGTATTAGTGGTTTTTGCTTTTCTTATAAGATCGCTTTAAAAGGAACGTAGGTAGTCTTATAAGTAGGCATAACAAACTGGATCAATGAGTAGGTATATTTTATAAGCATTGAAGTGTGCTAACTTTTTCTTATATAATTTTACAATATGAGTCACGAAAACTATAAGTAAGTAGTCTTGGGCTGGACTCTAACCAGCGAGTGATCTCTTTCCAGGAGGAACGTATTCTACCAACGTCTTGGTGAGGTCACTATAGTTTTTGGATCAATGAGATGATGAATTCACAAGGAGTTTCAAAGATAACACTCACATAATTGTTATTAAAAACATTAGGTAAGTACCTATACCTAGAGACAATAGTATCTTACCTTACATCTTTAAAGAAGTAAACTGTTACATATATACATAGAGAAAGCGTAAAACAGCGCCCTCTACGACCTTTATAAATAAGTAGGATGACATAATCTTCCCGATATCCACAAAGTAATATCGACCAAACAATTAGCCCATGTTTACAAACAAATAAGGGTAGTGCATAGTGCGCATGCGTGCCCCGTCGGCGGATTTATCCGAGTATATAAATATGGCGGCTGAGCGACCGCCCTTCGTTATGCAATGCTGTTTGATATAGAAACATCCTAATAATTCATGTTGGTCAATAACAAAATACGTCACAAGGAACACGTATTTATGACATTAGTATTAGGGTAGCCAATTCAAGACCTAGTATTTATAGAGAACAGCAAGTTTCTACCTACTATTTACGCTAAATGTCTTATTAGAATTATTTGTGTTTAACATTCTTATAAGTTACAGGGATATTATCTAATACTTAGCTAATATTAACACATAAAGAGTTTAAATGTTTATTTTAAAGAGACTGAGGCACCTATCTATTATTTTATTAGGCACTTTGTATAAATTACTTCTTATATCTTTATTTAATAGTTTTTTTTAGTTACTTTATTAATATTTCCATTCTTAATCGCCAAATGATAAATACCAATTTACAAATAGTTTCAATCATCACTTTGCTCTGCACTGATAGCCTCTGTTTTAACTTATGAAATGAAATGAAATGAAATGAAATGAAATGAAATGAAATGAAATGATTTATTTATTTGTATAGGTCAATAAATGGCTCTTACAAACGTCAGTAAGTACTTAAAATAAAAAATGTCATTGCTTCTATATTTACATGTACTGCATAGTGAAAGGTTTTGCTAAACAAAATTAAAATCAACTAATTACGTAAGGGTGTATAGTCGGCTTGAACGGAAGGGGAGAAAACCATTACATAGAGCCTAACGCCATCTATCCGAAATCCTCGGAGGCTTTTCGAAACTCAACCGAATGCTTCGGGACGTAGTTGAATATTTTCGGCACACAATTTTTCTGTTGAATATATTTTTACGAAGATTGTGAAACTGTACAGAAGTCTTAAAATATTGTGTTGTTTTGGTTTTTGTACGTTTAGAGTATCATGAGATTAGTTTTAACTAATAAGTCAGCAGCGATGAGAACGGTGATACAACGTACAAACCAATTTAAAAAGGTTTGAATGTTTAAGAATGCTGATATGCACCGATTACAAGGAATAAATGCTATTCTGCTTTTTAATTGAGATATTTTTTTTTGTTAATTCATCTTTAGTTGTCTAATAAGCTAAAATTAATAGTTTTAGAATCAATTAACCGACAAATTGAAATGGTTCTTTTTGACATAATCTGCATACTTAAGAGTTACGGATTCCTAATTATAATTGTCTAAAAAGTTTTAGTTTTTTTTCGTGTTAAATAAAACACTAACTTGAATACTTAAATAATGTTATAATGATTAAAGGAATATTAAATATATAAACATGTTTGCCAAACAAAAAAAAACTACAAATTAATAGAAAAACAAATAAATACTTTTTTAAATTTAATCAACGTCCCGCAGCATTTAATTGATACCAGTTTCCCCGCAAAGCCTTTTAAGGGACGCACAAGCCTATTTACTATCTGTCTCGCTTTCCAAATATGTCATAATATAGCGAAGGAGTGAGATAACGCCAATTATATAAAACCACTTGCCTGATCTATAAATTACAGATTAATGTGGATTTATATTATTACATAAGTAGATATCTATTGAATATGTTTAGGGAAAGAATCTTTTAATTAAGTATCTAATTAACTCGCTGTGTATCACATAGTGTAGGTACCATTCTTTTTATATAAAACCCATGGACCCGGGTTCACTCGTATTTATAACTTACCGTGTCCAACAATTAAGTATTAGGTACCTAATACCTACTGGGGTACAAGGTATCACTCGAATACTAGTTTATTATTAGATTATGTACTAGATAATAGGTACTGAAAAGTATTCTGATGCCTCCTCAATTTGCTCTTCAAAGTATTTTGTCTGTTAAAATACAAACAAACTAACACACAAACAATAGTATCAGAATCTATATTAGATGAAATGTTTACTATAAATTATAGTCTCTCTTAAAACGCGGCTTGCTTTGAATGTTAATTGGTTTTTAAGCAGAATGCCTTTAGCCGTGAGGCTTATTAAATGTATGACAGGCTGTTTTAGTTACGACGAGATAGAATATACATAAAAGAAAATGTTTATTAACTGTTTATGTAGTTGATAAAGAAAGTCTCTTTTCCAACCGACTTCCAAAAAAGGAGGAGGTTCTCAATTCGACTGTATGTTTTTTTTTAAGTTTCTTACCTCATTAATATTTGAATTGGGCGAACCGATTTTAATTTTTTTTTCTACTTCCCAAAATCGTCCCATTTCAATTTGGTCCCATTCCGACAATTATTTGGTCCCATTTCGGTAATTTGAAGTCGGTTGTTGTGTTAATTTTTGACGTGTAGCTATTTCATTTTATTATTTCTTTTTAATCACACCTATTCCAAAACACTGTATTCTTTTTCATTGCAGATAATATATGCATAGTACAATTAATTTAGACTAGACAGAATACTAGAGGCGTTAGGTAATAGGTATTTAGACATCAATATCGTTAATAACTTGAATTGAACTTGAAGGCGAGTCAATGATAACTGGAAAAAATCGAGATAAAAAGAATAAAGGGTCTTATGTACGTACCGAATTTTATCGAGATCAGTGCAGCCGTTTTTACGTGATGCCTAAACAAAGATTAAAAATTTATAAAATGTAGAGTGTAGAGATTTTAAAACAAAATCAACTCTATTAAGTCAATAACCTTAAACTAATAAGTAATGTGTAATAATAGGTAACTACCTACTTAGTATAATAGTTCTTGTTTTACATAATAATCTATACCACTCTATACTAACTATATAATAAAAGAGTATAATATGAAGTGTGTCTGTACATTTGATAAAAAAAAGAAATTGTGCCTAACAAAACATAAAACAGTAATTTTGTCAGTCTGTCTGTATCTAACCTCAAATGTTTCTTAAGGTTTCTCATGCTTGAGACTTTGTTACCTCAAAATCGGATGACAGAAAAAGAAAGTAGTAGCTAGTGCCCGCTGCTTCGCCAGCCTTTTTTTTCTTAATCCGGCCAAGGGGCACGGCCGCACCTACATCCATTACCGAGCGCCTCCGGGCCACGGATGTAAAAAAAAAGCCGGGCGAAGCAGCCGGCACCAGCTATTACAGTAGGTAAGTAGGTAGGTATATATATATATACCTAGGTGCTGTAACATAACATAACATAGCATCACGTCTTTTTCCCCGAAGGGGTAGGCAGAGGTGTGCAAACACACCTCTCGCCAGCTATGTTAGGTCCCATGTAATAGCAGGCGAGCCTATTGCCATTTACCGGGCACAAGTTCCAGACTCTGGGATAATTATCTGGGTAAAATTCTAAAGAGAAATGTACATTATCCACCAGACCCAGGAATCGAACCCGAGACCTCGAGCGTGGCAGTCCGTACATAGTACCATTGTGCCACCGAGGTGCTGGAACGCTTTTTAATTCACCTAGACACGTTTTACTTAGGTACTATCCTAAATATCCTGCATAAAATTGAAGTGAATTTTTTTATTTTCCAAAAAATAATAAAAAAGTGTACGTTCGGCAGAATTTTCTCTGTTAGCGATGTTTTTCAACGACATAAAAATTTCCACGCTTCATATTAATTTTCGCAACGTCAGTGTGACCAGTGCTCTTTTATTCTTTTATTTTTGGCTCGTTAATAATGCCTGTTACGTTGGTATGCTGTTGGCCAACATTTAAATATTTTTCCATTTGTTAGAACCACTTAGAACACCATTTGTTGAAAGATTAGATTTTCTAATGGAATCATTAAAAAATATTCGCTTCTTTTCAAAAAAACCCAGTGCTAAAAAACTATAGCAATTTATAGCCCAAATGTCATTTACCTGCAGAAAGATGGAGTAGGATCTGCCTAGCATTAGCACGTATGGTTCTTAGAAACAACAATAGGCTAGACTTATTCCAGTTAATCCCCTATAGGTAAGCTTGTGTAAAACGTGTATTACGATTGGGTAGGATCTAACTATTGGAAAACCGAGGACAAAAAGAAAACCGAGATTATCCACTAATTTGGGTCAAATCTGTATGGATCTCCAAACATGTTTGTGGAGTAGCAATTGCAAGACAGATGTTAGACCACACGCCCATTCTGTTCATCTGTTCAAGGGCTACAATATTTTGGGATGCATGTTATTTTGAATCTTGTACTTATTGTAGTAAGGTTGAATATTATCTGCCACACAAAAAAATTAAGAAAATGGAGCTAGATTTGGTATAATTTTAATTAACCCTAACCTAACGGTGTATCTCATTTGAGATACATTGTTTTTAACTTAAGGTTAATTCATTAGATAGATAAATAATAAATAAATATACTAAATAATAAATATTTTTGAACTCTCACACAACGTCATCTACTTAGCCCAAAGCTAATATAAGCTTATGCTATGGGATCTAGATGACTGATAAACATAATTATATATTTTTAAATACATACATAGAAGACACCCAAACTCCGAAACAAATATTTGTGGATCACACAAATATCTGATTCGACCCGGAATCGAACTTGGGACCTCGGGAACGGCAGTCGCATGCGCATACCACTGCGCCACCGAGGCAGTAGACATACAGGTAGGTACTTACTAATTAATAATTTAAAAATATAACGATGATGTTATGCTTATATTTTAAGAATTAGCTCGAATGTTAATCAACCTATGAAAAGTTTAATCATAATTTATACACTTATACACCACGGGCCTCATTATTTTTTTAAAAGTGGACCAATAAATTAACATAAATGACGAACAATATTTGCAAGTGGCTATCATCAAAAATATTCTGTCATATTCAGAACATATTTTGACAACACTGGCAGTTCGCCGTGATATCACGAGAAAAAAATATGTTTTCAGAGCGTTGGCATCGTTTATTTTTACCCACTAGAATACAAATTGGCATTGTTTTAATAAGATGAGGCGGAATCAGCGTGTCGGGAACAACTGATTATATTTGAGAGACAAACTGTCAGTACCTATCTGTTTACGTTGTTATGATTAAACGTTCACAAATAGAACGATCATACACCTGTATCTACTTTTTCTGGGTGTTGCTTCGTAAATGTGCTCTAGTTATAAATTTAAAACAGGAACGTCTTCTAATTTTGAACAGATTTTTTTTTTAAGCATGATTTGAAAATCGAATGGTTTTCGAAAGGAAACATAAATTAAAAATATAGATTTATATCTAATGATAAAATCCTTCTGCGATTATTTAATGTTGAAAGTTCTAGAAAAAGAAATCTAGGTTCTAGATTTAATTTGGAATAGGTAGGTAGCTACTTCCACAAGGTTTTACGTAAGAAGTTTTTCCTGTTAAATTCTTTAAGTTAATTGGACAACTTTTTTTGCGCTCGTCGATAGAACTCGCGAAGATTAACCACTTTTTCAACAGAAACATAAATACATTAGCATATTATAAACCTGCGCTTTGTTTAAATTAAGTAGATACCACGAGTATAAAGTTAATTAAGTTATTAATTTGTTATATCTGGCAAGTAGACTTTGTTTCTAGGACACCCACTGTGAGGAACCTAGGTATCTAATCTAGTATCTATATACAATACAATAGGTACCTACTTCTTTATTTAAGTAGGTATCTACTTACATCTATAATAGGTATAGGTCTCTATCTAATTACTGGAAATTTATGAAACCCAAAAATACTGTGTTTATTTTCTGACATAAATTGGTAAGTAATTACTTAAAATTATTTTTTTAATTAATACAAAATTATGCAATTTGGTATGCTGTACAAACTAACTAAACATATCTGACCTTGAAAAGTTCAAACAGCCGACAGACTTAATACGTAATCATGTACACCTGCTACCATGAGACGTGCGACAATTCGCAAGAACCCTAGCGTTTCTCGCTCTAACGCATCAGTACGAGTCCAAAGCACACAGAGCCCTTTACCCTCTCATATTTGTCTATACGAAACGTCAATGACCTTTACTAATCTCGGTGAGAAACAAATTGTTGGCGATTCATTTCAAACAGTATTTTTTTAAGAACACCTATTAACAACGAGTTATTTCTGTAGTCCTACTTGTATAATAAGGAGTCGTTTCACGTCTGTAATGTCATTGCCAAGAACAAATTGACGTCATCAGAACGCAATACCAACATATTAACCACAAGACTACGGCCGTTACATCAATATGTTATAGAAATAACTAAACTAAGGTCAAACATAGTTTAAAGAACGTAATTTTAGAGGCGTTAAAAGGCGAGTGTTGAATGCTGTTACGAATATTGTACGCCAACCGCTTTTAGTAGGCCATCGACCGAGTTCGCGGCAACTAATAAAATGCAATGACATAATGGCAATGTGACGCGACGTCGAACGTGAATGTGACGTTATCAATGTTTATGTGACAACAATTGGTACGAAGGCAAAACTCAATTGAATATTGAGATATTCATGAACTGTTTTAATGAACTTATGAATCCAATTATCTTGAATAATCCAAATTTCTTATTAGTTACACAATCACAAATTATGAGAATAACTTATCTTTTGTCTTAATTAAATCGGAGACTTGATGCTTTATCCGCCTACATCCTTGAATTATAAATTAGTACACACTATTCTAATAATTATCCAAAACGAATTGAATCATTCCGACCATACGTTAAGTCTTTGATAAAGACGTCTATTTTAAGCATCATCACGCTCTTCGCGCAAAAGCACCAAACTGTAAAATATCTTGATACTAACACAAACTAAATAAAAATTTTAAACGAGAAATCTAAACATTTTTGAATCATAAATTAATGAATATTAAGACTTTTTTTAGTTTATTTTTTTATTAGACTGTTAGTTTATTTTTTTATTAGACTAATTTTTGCAATTATATTAGCATTAATTATACAAATTAAACAAGTAGGTGCTTCAATTGCCTGTACAGTATTAAGACTAAATAAAGTCTATACTAGGTATGCAATGCATTCTGCTAATTGCAAATGTTGAGCGGAGCAAATATTTTTATTACATATCAGAATCAGAATCGAACACTTAAATTAATTAATCGGATGAAAAAAAAATCTATTTTCATTGTTGACGCACGTGTTTCCATGGCAACCATTTAATCATCTGGTTTTTCGGTGATGTCCAGGACATTTTCGGTGATCATTCCTCCGCGGTCAGCTCTATTTTCATGATTTCAGATATATGCACTCCCGGGTATGATGTCGACCAGCATGCCAAATTTGGTCAAAATAGGTGGAGCCGTTTCGGAGGAGTAGGCACACAAACGATTTACACTTGTCGCCTAATATTGAGCTCCGCTATTACAACTACTTCCATGTTAATTAAATGCTTCATTAGGAATATTAATCATTATGTGAACCAATTCATTGAAATATCAAACAAAATCATTGCATTGTAGGTTGTAGAAGGTTTAGTAAACAAATGTAATGATAAAATTATTGAAAAGATTATTATATAAACAAAGTTTAAGCTAACCCAGAGCTAAAATAATATCAATGTCGTACAGACAATGTTTATTTATTTATTGCTAGACCAGACATCTAGAATTCATGTAAATTTCTAAGTAAATCATTAAGCACATTTTGTTTATATACACCTATTACATGAGTATAAACTATCGGTACAAACAATAAAATAATTGCTTATTTTATGTTTAAAAAATCGTGTACAAAATCGTTCACGTAAATAATATAAGTATTATTATTTCTTATTATTTCCAAAGGGGACGCCGGCACACGGACGCAACATCCACCCACAACGCATCTCAACGCACGTCTTCACTCACCAACGCGGGATAAAACCCAACCTCAAAGATGCGGGGTAAAACTCGACCGCCACGCAGTGGCCACAAATGTGGCTAGGTCCCGTTGGGCGCCACTGAAAATTCTTTTAGTGCGTACCAGAGGCGCTCGGCAACGGACGTAGGAGCAGCCGGGGCCGGGGGATGCGGATTAAAAAATAAAAAACCCGCAACGCATTCGGGCCACTTCGTCCCTTTTCCCAGAAAAAAATAATACAAGTATGTATTAGGTTATTTTTTGGCCTTATTACTATGTAGTGATTCCGTTATAGTTATTTTAACCCATACTTTTATGTGACTGTCGGTGAATATATTCCAATAAGAAAACGGCTAATAAAAAAATACTAGTTAGAAAAATCCCTTACGCGATTTTGCAAAAGCACTGTAACAAGTTCGTTCACTTATTTGAAACTAGATGTCGCTACGGGTAACGAATTGAAAAGTTTTTGTTTGTGTGATAAAGCTTCCCCGCTATAGAAGCCACGCACACAGAGGAAGTATTCGCCTGTAAAATTGTCGTACGTACGCCCGTACACATGCGCTGTGAATACTTTGCCGACGCACACTTCGAAGCTTTACACAAATAAATACGCAAGTATTATACGATACCTAGTGTGTGTAAGTGTATTTACGTTTACAACAAGGGAATACACACATTTGAAGAGTTTTATGTACGATTTGCAGAATTATTTCGTTACAAGATAGATGGCGCGAGTAGGGACATATTTCAGAGTTTTAGATATTGTATTAATGAAATGATAAAATCTACGAAGTAATCTGTTATTCTTTTATCAGTTATGTAACTATTAGTAGTGTTATGAATATTAAGTAGATACTACCAAGGTTCTAATTAATATTGTTTTGAGTATATTTTTGTTGAGCTTTGGAGAGTTTTAATACATCATTAAAAATTCTAATGTACTCGTACAGTTATTGAATAAATATAAGTTAAATCGGTTTGTAGGTTTCTTAAACTAAATATTTATACACAATTTTTTTTTTAATATGTTGTGTGAGTAAAGGTTAGTACCTTTATTTGTACATTCTTTAGGTAGTGATTAGAGTTAGGTTGTAGTACTGGGTAAGTTACATTCTAACAATGAGGGATGGATCAAGATCTCAAGTGAATTGTAAGCTGTTACTAATTTGTAAGTAACAATCTGTAATTAAGTAACAATTGTTTTACCTATTTTGTTATCAATGTAACTGTATTTTCAATTGGAACTTTTTGTGTGTTTTGTCTGTATTTTGAATTGATTTTATTTAGTACCTACCTATATATTTAGATATGTTGGTGCCTACCAGAGTACAAAGGTCAAATATGAATATGCTTAGATACTGCACTATAATATTCAGAAACTACGTAGGTATACCTATAGAAAATTAAACATATCATAGTAACATATCTGAATGTTTCATTTTACAGCATGTGTATATTAAAAATAACTCATTTAAAAACATTCTTACAATATGCTAAAACATTCTAATTAAGTATTATCAAAAATTATTTTGAGGAAAAAAAAATACTTTTCAACAAAAAAAAACATACAACTTTGTTATTAATAGCATGTGACGTCAAATCTCAGCTGTCGATTCAAAGCAAAAAATGAGACGACCAAACGCGGCCATTTTGTCAATTCATATCGATTGGCAAGAAAAAATCTATAGCCGTAGCATAACCGTCCCCTATTGGCCCACTTTTTTTAGATAAGGGTGGCATCACAATAGGGTTAACTTTCCCCACTTCTTCTACCGAGACCTTTTTGAACATAATTCTTTTTGGTAACCCTTCGAACGCTGTGTCTTGTATCTCTAGTTTTGTGAGTCGAAATTGTTCGTTATGCAATTAATTTGACCGTGTAATTAATTCCTGATCATCGAACACACGCGATGAGGTAAGAATTTGAATCTTTATCTATTGGGCTACCTACCTATAGCAATATTTTGTCAGACTAAACAAATGACTAAGTACCTATATCTTGCCTGGACATCTTAGACATTTGTTAATCATTAATACCTCTCTAATTATCTTTCTGTAAGTACGATTTATGAACTAGGTATCTGATAATGACCTTAACCTACTTAGGTACCTACCTACCTATTGATATGTTTCTAAAAAAAGGTGATATATTACAGTCAATCTAGCCACCTTTACAGCTAACAAGGTAAGTATACCTACATAGCAAATTATATAAATTAAATTTAGCATTAAACTTAAAATGTTCTACGAGTATAAACGCTTGACCAATTAGGACAATATTCACAGATGCACATTTTGTTTTGTTTCTAGCAATTTCACAAATTCTCATACATCCGTTTGATGTAGCAGGCATAATATAAAATTAGTCATTTTGTGAAATTACTTTTAGGACACAGAGACAGAAGCAAATGTCTAGACATTATTTATTTTATTCAGAAAAATACGAGCTTCTGCAGAGTCCAGAGAAATTAGGTAGTTTCTATCGATAGTTTAGTACCTGCGGGGTCCGAACTCACTTCAGGATGCATGTTCAAAAGCTAAACCACCAAGCTATGGACGTTTCACTTCTAAATACTTTAAAAGATAAAGCTTGTTTGTTAACACAATGATTTAGAGCTATGCAACGACAAGAGTATAGACGTTAATTTTACTACCGTGTTCGTGTAAGGATGGACGAAACAGGGACATATATTTTTTTACGATATTCACTACTAGGAGGTTCAATATTATAGCACAGAATATAGTAGTATGTACAAGTATAATGCTTGGTTATGGTGTGATAGAAGGCACTATACCACCAGATCTATGAAATAGAATAAGTAGGTACCTGTGTAGTTTTGGGAATAAATTTGTATCCAAATTTCACGTAAAAAGGTATACTCAATCGACCTTAAGTGATAGGTATTCTATAGTATAATTATTTTTCATGAGAACATAATGTTCTTATACTATACTAGCTGTTGCCCGCGGCTACGCCCGCGTGGATGTCGGTTATCGCGACCAAACATACCATCATAAATGTCCTCTCTTAAGATCTAATCTATCCTTGTACCAAATTTCATCAATATCAGCCAAATTTCATAAATACCTAACAATAATAAGCTATAAAAATTGACCAATAATAATAAAAAGTGACATCTATATATCTCCGTTAAATTCAGTTTATTATATTTTTGGTCACATCTCCGGTTCTAATCAACCGATTGCGATGAAACAAACGTAAGATTTTAAGTCTGACCAAGCCCTGTCTAAGAAAAAAAACCGCATCAAAATCCGTTCAGTAGTTTCTGCGTCCATCGCGAACAAACAGACAAACAGACAGGAAATTAAAAAAAAATATTTTCGTGTTCAGTATCGTTAACATAACATAACCCAAGTATTTTTTTTTTCAAATATCTCCAATGTACAGACACGACCACTTTACTGTTATATAATAGTATAGACAATCTAACTAATGTCTTTAATCAACAAAGTCATTCTTTAAATCACACTTTGACTGCAACACATAAATTAATGAATGTAAGTAATATTCGTCTGCAATACTAGCTTGTAAATTGTAATACTCGTCAGCTTCACTTTAGTACCGTAGAGCTGAATGTACAGTCAACAACGAAAGTTGTTGATTAATATCAAAATTATAAATATTTGTAAAGTTATAAGAATTTTTGACACCAACCTAACGAAACGCCCTAACTATGTCCTTGCAAGCATCCTATTATGTAAATATAAATAAAATAATATAATATGATTGGGAAATATTCCACGCGATGTTTTCGATGAAATTATTGAAGTTATGATCTAGTTTCAGAATGTATACACGTTTATATACGTAATTTTATTGTACTGTACAAGTAATTGACGCAGACAACACAATAAGCACTATAATCATAAATATAATAGGAAACTTCCAAGATTTTTCTTCATCGGTATTGATGTAGAGAATTGATGTAGAAGGAGGAGGCAAGAGTTATATAATTTACTAGCGCAACTTCGTCCGCGTGCTAATTTGAATTGGTTCTCGTTCCTGTCACTTGTAATTATTGTGCAAATAATTATTTTTGATCGAATTTCATTTCCATAAAATATGTTACATTTAAAAGATATATGCTACCCAGGATTTTTTTTTAAACTTTTAATGAGTAACAATTCTTTAGAACATTATTTTACCATAACCTTAACCGTTTGGCCAGCGCACGCAACGGAAGTTCTTAAAAGGAATATTTTTTTCCCGTTTTTGAAACATATTTCACTGCTGCTCTGATCCTATTCATTGTAGCGTGATGTTATATAGCCTTCCTCGATAAATGCACTTCTCAAAAACAAACAAACAAACTCTTCTGCTTTATAATATTAAGTACAGATATTCTTTTTATTATTAAAACATCAAGTTTCGATGCTGACTGTACCTAAATGTGCTATGTAGGTAGGTACCTTCGAGTCCAGCGTTGTTTCGAGACTAGTACTTAACTAAGTCTCCAAACAGAGCTTTGCTGGATGGTTTCTCATTTAAGATAATGCAATATAGATGCCCTGGAATTACATACAGTTTTTTACAGTTTTACAGTTATTTATTTTGTACATTAGATAGTAGATGTACCTATATTTATTAAAGGATACTACTGGGATACTATATTTTTACACAGTACCATAGCATAAAAGCACCTAAGCTTATAAATACGAGTATCAGGCTTGTATTATGGCCTCTAGATAACCGATAAATTACATAAACACCACTATTTTTTAACTGCTACAGAAGTTTTAAAGCCATAGAGAAAAGTCATACCTTTCACTGTACCTGCCTTTTCTGTACAAAAACCTCAAAAATTTAAATGTTTTTTATTAATAGATTTAAATAAAATGGATGATTTAGGTATCGATTATCTAACATCCCGTTTTAATTTCTGTAGTAATTAAAAATAACTGTATATTATGCTTCTTAATAAATAACTATAATATACCTACCTAAATAAATTCCACCCTAACATAGCACCATCGTGCTTATCAAAGTTGTGTTCAAGTCCAATTAGCTTTAGGCAGTGTTATCTAATAATTACTAAAAAACATGTGTGGTCCTATGTCTAAAGGATTTCATAAAGATTCCTATGAAAGATGTTACGAGTATCATTGTCAGTACATATTTATTTCAATTTTATGAATGACCAATGGGGAGTTCTTTTGAAATGAAGTCCCAGTTAAATGTTAAGCTACGATTAAAATGTTGCAAAATTATTTTGTAGGTTATTGTAAGAGCAAAAGGGTAAAGTAATAATTATTCGCGGTTTCGATAATTGTTGGATCATGTTACACAAACAGATCCCGGGGACTGTAAAAAGTAAAAATATTTTAATAACTACATCTTACGAGTATAATGAGTGTCCACGTCTACTGTTACATGGAGAGGTAAATGCATTGTGTCCATACACCGTTAGGTATTCGGTACGTTATGAGCCCAGCACTTACCGTCTTGGGAATAGGATAGCGGCATATTGGAAGCGGGAGCGTGAGCGATATAAATTTAACTTAACATTAAAAAAAAAAAATTGTATTAGAATGGTTGAAATCAAAATATTAATATTTTTTGCATAATGTGCTAAGTATATTGAACTTTTGTTTTTAAATAACAGAAAAATATTTCTACGTATACATTAAGTAATTCAAATATGAATGAAATTTTTGTCTATTACCCATATCGAGTCTTTGTAAAAAAAACACAAGTTCATAATTGTCTTATTCAAATATTTGTGAAGGATAGTCAAAAATGTGATTAATATTTTTTCTGCTTTAACATATTTTTATTGTTTTGGATGAAATTTTGTTTTAGTTGCATTATTCCGCTGTCACATACATTGTGGTTACAGCTTAAGACACCTAGATGCAAAACATAATTTATATTTGTTTCTGCTTTAATTTATTTTATAATTTAGTTTCAGTTTTATTATTCCGCTGTCTCATACAGTGAGATTGCAGCTTAAGATAAAGCTCGCTACACATTCACCACCCCTGTCGATATCTAGTAGGTAGGATACAGAACGAATTTACTGCCAGATGCATTACTGAAAGCATTTATCTAGTTCGTTGACTGCCGGGTGCACTTACCTATGAGCACAATGGTTTTTGGGTTATTATTTATTGTAATGCACTGGAATGAAAGTTAGATATTCCTACAGCGACAGGAAGAAGACATCTAATAACTAGGTAGGTACTTTTATTTAAAAAAATGATAGATAGTCAGGTATCTACTACAAACTACAGGTAGGTTTTTTCATTTTTTTTTATAAAATACGTGCTAAAAATTCAAAATACTAGTATGTAGGTACCTACATCTTATATATCTACTAGTTAGAGCTATAAAACCGTTGTTAGGAGTTAGTAAGAATTATTTTCGTATCCTATTGGCGATTGAAATGAAAATTCTCAAAAATATTAAGTTTGTTAAAGACTTTTATCTAACTAAATAAGTTGCCCAAAATTTTTAATAAATTGTTTCACATCACATTAGCCGTGATCGCCATGAATGTGTCGTGCGTGATTCGAGTAAGGAAAGGGGCCACCGACCATCTATTTGGACAACGTGCCTTGCGTGGTCACGGTATCCTAAGGTACCTGCGTATTAGTCAATAATCGACGCCCAATTTAATGAATATTAATATAGAAAAGTCACTCAAATCCTGCTAAAGGTTTATTTATCCAAAGCTTATCCAATAAATCAACGAGGTAAACGCCTAATACAGGCACAACGTAGGCGCCAACATCTATAAAACAAATCATAAATAATTCAATTATGGGTTTTTAATCGTTTTGGAGACATTCTATTTATTAAACATATAAGTTAACAAGATATAAATTAAGTTGATAATACATTTTACCTAATTTGAGAGACAGTCGTTTATTGAGAAAATGAGTAGGTGGACTGGACTGTAAATGGTTCCTAAATCATATAACTATATACTGTGATGATTTTGTTACTCATAATTAATTGAAAATCGTATAAAATGAGAAAACTTGCGTATTTCTAAGGTATCTAACGGTTTTTCAATATTTGTAATCATTTGGCAAGTTTGTAGGTTTCAAAGGTTATTAAGGCCGAGCCCTGTTAGTGTAATGTAGTCTGTCGAGTACCTATCAATATTTAATTGCTTTGGTAGACACAGTTAATAATATGATACCAAAACAGAGAGGTAGGTATTTTGCTGTATTCGTTCTTAGTTATCCTTGGAAGCTTAAGTACCTACATAAAGTTATTTGACTTTAATCTAAGCGCTGCGAAGAACTCTGGTAGGAAGTTAAGAAGTGGTATCCTTGCTTATGTAGAGAGGCGAGACCATGAATGAGAACAAAGCAACTATATCGTGTGTTATGAAAGCAGGGATTTGAGAAATACATTTAATCCTTCAAGCTTAACATAATACCTTCTCTAACTTAAAGGATGTACGAAGAAATGTGTTTGAAGAATGCTGCAGATTGTATCTCACACGCACAAAATCACGACTTTACCCCTGATAGGGTAGACAGAAGCGTTTATCACATTACGCCCCCTTTTAATTCGATTTCAAAAAAAGAAGGAGGTTCCAATATTATGTTTTTTTAATGTTTGTTGAACCGATTTTTATTCCGCAATATATAATAAAGTCCGCGGTCTTTAAACTTTATTTATATTAAAACCCAACTTAAAATTGCAGAGATGTTATGTTGTCTATATTAGTTCCTACCTAACCTATCAGATTTTCCACGAAGTAGGTCTCCTACTCGAATTTCCGACCTCACAAGTGAACAAAGTAATCTACTCGTAGTTTGTATAATTTATGCTTTCGATTGTCGGCACTTGGTGGAATATATAGTAATACATAATGAAATAGACTCACTTGAACACATGCTTCACAATTTTTATTTTATATATTTGACCGGTTTCGCCCTTTGGCATTATCAAAGGTGTTCTTTTTACACTAATTCACTTCCATTACATAACGGTATACATTTTTTCACATAATATCAAACTTTTTGATATTATGTGATAAATGTAAACTATGTCTTCTCGAATCTGATATTAACAGATAGTTTTCTGTAAGATTCTGTTCGATCAAAGAGATATACAATTGAATATGATTTTTCTTTTTGACTAAAACATTAATACAGTACAGAAAACTGAATGTACAAAAGAACAATTAAAGCTTGAACATGGAACCTACATTCTAAATTATTTTAGTCTGAAATCTCTTAAGATGAGTTAAGCTTCTTACATCTGTGGTTCAGCGAGGCGTCCCGAGGGGCGAATGGTAATCAAACCGAGACGGAAGCCGGAGTTTACCGAAATCCTGTCTCATCTCACCTAAAAACCCTTTAAGATTCCTCTACCTAGGGTAGATAGAAGAAACATATAGGACTTTTAGGTTTGCGAAATAAATTGTGTAAAATAATGACACATAAAAGTTCTAAACTAAACCAATTAAACTAAAGACTATATTTAAAAACTTGTTCAAATTATTCATACGTGGGGAGTGAACCTGCTTATTATCTTAAAAATAAAGAAATCTACTTACTGCACTTGTGTTGTTTAATAAAACAATGAGTACGGTAAACTTAATAATATATTTTCATGATCATACAAGAGAAAAACACCATATGTATAGCCTTTGTGACGTATCTGAGAAAGCAACCTCTTCGTTACTTTGTATAAAGTACTTAATCGCACGATAAAAACATAATAAAGAGGTAAATATAGGCAGTGCTGATTGTAATTATGAGCATTAAATGTGAATACACGTAAGGATATATAGATCGATAAACATCGTATAATGTCTGCATAATTTTCATACTATCAGGACTTAATTGATTAAACATAAAACAGGTGGAACCACAGACAACAAAGTATTATTATTATTATTATTCCCTTTATTACATTTTATTACATATTTACTATCTTTTTAAATAAACTTATAAAAAAAAACAAATATATTTAAAAATATAAAAAATAGTGATCCACCGGTATCGAGTCCAGTGACCAAGCTACCGGTGGTTAGGGCTCCAGAGATAGGAACTTCCGCACAATACGGGCCGTATCCAACAGAACCGCCTTCTGCATCAAGCCCTTGACCCAGCTGCCTAACGCGAGCCTCTGTAGGTGGTGGTCGAGGCTCTTGGCTATTAAACCATGAGCAGATACGACTATCGGAATAATAATCGCCGAATCCACATCCCACATGTCGACAATCTCGTGAGCTAAGTCCAAACATTTAATTTGTTTATCTTTTTCTGCTTTCACGAGATTCTCGTCATGCGGCATAGTGATATCGACAATTATTGCAAGGCGTTTTAATCGATCTATTATCACTACATCTGGTTTGTTGGCTATAATAGTCCTATCAGTGATAATAGACCGATCCCAATACAATGTAGCATGGCCATTTTCAAGAACTGGGTCGGGCACATACCTGTAATAAGGTATCTCTAAGTCAACAAGGTTATATTTTAGAGCAAGTTGTTGGTGGATAATCCTGGCTACTTGGTTGTGTCTGTGCAAATACTCACCTTCGCAAGACGGGAACAACCAGAGATAATATGTCTTAAAGATTCTCCGGCACGATGACATGCCCGACAGATGTGTAGCGTCCCATCTTTGACAATAAATCTCCGATAGTTATTCGTCATCATAACTTCGTCAGTAATTGCACAGATGAAACCTTCAGTTTCTCCAAAGAGATCACCGAAACGTAACCAGAATACGGAAGCTGTAAAATCAACATCGGGCCCATGTAGAGTCCGATAAAAACGACCGTGAAGCTCTTTGCTCTTCCATATTTCCTTGCGATCAAATACACCTAGTATTACCGGTTTGCGCCAGTTCTCTTTAGCTAGGGAGAGTGGGGTCAGTCCGTTATCAATTGCCACGACATCTCGATGCAGACCCACATCTACCTGCAAGAAGTACTCTCTAAGGTTGCATATCTCACGGTTATGGAGAGTCTTAGCGTTTAAAAATCCTCGACCTCCACATTTCCGTGGGATATACAACCTCATTACTGACGAACGTGGGTGGTGCATACGGTATGAAGTCAATAGACAACGTACCTTTCTATCCAGAGCTTCTAATTCGGTCTGAGTCCATCTAAGTATGCCAAAAGAGTATACTAAGACTGGCATGGCCCAGCCGTTAACAGTCCGTACCTTGTTACCGCCTGACATAGACTTTTCAGTACTTTCTTCAGGCGGCCAAAGAAACGGTCCTGCAACGTCTGTTTCATGTCAGTCTTAGCAATACACAGAGCTTGGGACATACCTAGATATTTGTAGGTTTCGGTTGCGGAGAGCGACCCAAATTGTGTGAAATCCGAAAGACTGACTCCTTCAGATTCCACAATCCCGCCCTTTTTCACATGCATGACCGCTCACTTATCTACCCCGAACTCCATACTGATAGCCTTACTAAAAGTTTCAGTAACTTTTAGTAAAGCCTCAATTCGGGGCCATTAGGGGCAAATAACTTTAGGTCATCCATGTGAAAAAGGTGGGATAAAATTTGACCCCCTCTCCGCATCCGATAGCCTAACCCTGAACCCTCTAGTAGCGTACTGAGAGGATTCAGTGCTAGACAAAACCATAATGGACTCAGACTATCGCCCTGGAATATTCCTCTATCAATCCCTATTGGTACACCACCTCCTAGAATCTGACGACATTCTGGATAAACCAAAACCGTATTCCATTGTCTCATACATGACCTCAAAAAGGTGCACAGAGTTGCATCAATTTTATACAACTCCAGCACCTTTAGAAGCTATGTATGAGGTACAGAATCATACGCTTTTTTGTAGTCAATCCAGTATGTCGCAAGGTTCTTTCGGTTGCGGCGTACCTGCCGACAAACAGTCATGTCAAGAATAACTACTTTAGTACCACATACCCCACTTTTACATCCATTCTGACGTGCCCCACTTTTACATCCATTCTGATGTGCCCCACTTTTACATCCATTCTTATTATTATTATATATTAAACCACACTAGCAGCTCATTGAGCTGATGCGTGTGTATCCCTGGATCTGAAGAGAATGTCAAGTCGGTTCTTGAAAGCATTAACAGTGGGTTCCCTTATGACATATTCGGGCAAACTGTTCCACTCAGCGACCACTCGGTTCGGCAGAAAGTGTTTTAAGGGGTTCCCCTTAGATTGTCCTCTACACAGTTTTAATGAGTGCCCGCGAAGATGTTTATTTTCATTCTCACTATACATATCTTTCAGACCTGGCACATTGTAGTAAATGGTCAGTATTTTATATGTTTCTATAAGACTACCCCGCTGCCTGCGTCTTTCAAGAGAAGTGAGACCGAGTTCTGTCAAGCGTTGATCAACGCTTGACAGAACTCGGTCTAATAAATTCTTCAGTATTCCAACTATCCGGGTTGCCCTGCCCTCCTTTGGATATTTTCTAACAGTGTTATATCCTTCTTAAAGTATGGGTCCCAGACTACATAAGCATGTTCTAACAATGGTCGAATATAAGTTTTATAAAGTATAATAAATTTGGTGTGAGGCATTTCTTATCACATACAGCATTGAATTTGCTCTTTTGACAATACATGTGATGTGCATTTCTCACTTCAAGTCATTACTCATGGTGACACCCAAATCCTTCTGCGAGGTAACTGGTATTAATTGATAATTATTCAAATAGTACTGTGTGCAGGGATTATTCACGCCTATGTGTAAAATGGTGCACTTGGCAGCATTTAGCGACAATAACTATTGCCTAGTCCATTCAAAAATAGCATTCAAGTCGTTTTGGATATCATGTGCTTGAGTAAGAGGGTTCCCAAAAAATTTGGTAGTAAGACGCGAACAAATACCCAAGGTCTTAATATTGGAGTCGCTCACAAAGCAAATAAAATTCGACCAGGTTTTGTTGTTAAAGCTAGCTGTCAAGAAACCTGCTCGATGGAACATATCATGAAGAAATTTCATTTTCACGTAAGTACTGGCACAGAACCTGAAAAGATATAGTCCTATAGGTACAAATACTATGTGATGTCAGTCTTCTGTCATTAGAGAGTGATGAACAAACAAACAAACACTCGCTTTTTGGTTTTAGATGGGTATAAGGAACTATTGGTATAAACCAATTGAATCTAATACGTTTCGTAGCTTGATACTCGTATTTTACTTGAACTTTCTTTATATACTTAACTCAAATCTCTCGTCGTTGACTCGTTCCTTGGACTTTGTTCTCCAAAAAAAAAAACAATTATTGTTTAATTGTTTTTTCACCTTTTCACATTTTATAGAAAGGTAAACAAAACTCAAACAGGTTTGTTTCTTTGGCATATTAACTAAATATAAGGTACTTGTGGTTTGTCGACAAAATGAGTTACAAAACCAAACGTAACAGAAGTAGGGTGAAAATATTCGTACTCAAATGTTATTCAGGAATCGATGTGAGATGTTTGAGTGTGAGACTCTATTGCTTTGGGCTTTAGCGGGATAATTTTCTTTCCCCATTGTTTTGTTGACTCTACTTGGCTTCGAGAGAATAAGAGGCTTATCTTGTGTAAAAATATTTTGTTTGTTCGTATTATTTGCCAAAATATCGAATCATTTGCCTCATTGTTTTATCTTTTTAGAAATAAATCGGTACATTTTTATGTAAGTATTAGGAACGAGTTGCATTATTTATAACTTTCCAAAATATACAAATCCCATTACATCAAAAAATCGCTTTGCATTGCCTGATAATATGAATATGTAATATACCTGGGTACACTACATAAATACGAATAACTTTATTCCGTCAGTCACAAATACGAATTTCAAAATACCGATTTTCATAATTCCGACTGGTCCAAAATTCCGAATATAACAATTCCGATTGATCATTATTCCTATTTTTGTAATTCCTAAATTTCAATATTCCTAACGTTTATAATTACTACTCTCAAAATACCGAGCTTCAATAGATCGAATAACAAAAAGTCCAACTTAATGATATTTCGAAACATCAACAATACGAATTCTGATTATTAAAATACCTAAATAGCAAAACACATAAACATCATTTTAAAGAAAAAACTATAAATGATGAAGTACATTTTTATAGTGTATTGGTTCTCATTTAAAACTATGATTGTTTACTTTTGAATAAAAATATTTTGTTTCGAATAAAAATATTTTGTTTACCTGGTAACATGCTAAAGTATGTTTCCCAATTTTTTTATATCATACAGATCAATTCCGGTTATATTATTTTATATAACCGGTTATAGTTTTATATGTATTGCCGATCTACAAAAATAAAGGAGATGTAGCAGAGTGTGAAAACTATAGAGGTATTAAACTCACTTCGCATACGCTGAGAATATGGGAACGGGTGATCAACAAACGTATTACAGCTCTCAGCAAGATATCTCCAAATCAGTTTGGTTTCACAGCATCCAAATCAACCACCGACGCCATACAAGCTATTAGAATCTTAATGGAAAAACATCGGCTTAACAACAAAGACCTACACCTAGCATTCATAGACCTCGAAAAGGCATTTGACCGCGTGCCGCGTATGCTTGTGTGGCAGGCACTTCGAGCCCAAAATGTACCGGAGCGATACGTCCAGATAGTCCAGGATAACCAGGTCTCACTAAGGACATACCGGCACCGCTACCACGGACCATGCTGTACGCGGATGATATAGTTCTAGCCGCAAATACTGCACACCACCTACAGGAGGTCCTCAATACGTGGACGCTGGCTCTGGAGAAGTACGGTTTACGAGTCAGTAGGAGCAAAACAGTTCAT